>PVJL010004870.1:26008-120111 GCA_004026885.1 Lyroderma lyra
TACAGGCCAGCACGATGCGAGGTACAGGCCAGCACGGATGCGAGGTACAGGCCAGCACGATGCGAGGTACAGGCCAGCACGGATGCGAGGTACAGGCCAGCACGGATACGAGGTACAGGCCAGCACGGATACGAGGTACAGGCCAGCATGGATGCGAGGTACAGGTCCGCACAGATATGGGAGGTGATGTGCATTCACACCGCACCAAGGATTGATGAACAGTACGAGCTCCGTGCTCTGAGTGAGGTCCCTAGGTTACAGCTGATTTGTCAGAAGGTGGTGGTTTCTGGTCTCAGAAAACAAAGCAGTGTGACTATTTCAAATACATTACACAGATGTGAACTATAAAATTTGTGGTAGTTGTTACAGAAGTTCTATAACAAATGCATTTTTATGGTTTCAGTTACTATAAGAACTATGTCATCTGGTTTATCTTGACTGAGATTCTAAGAATGTAATTTCTTTGTCATATAACTTTCACATTGTTTATATTTAAGTTTTTTTCCTCCCGATGTGTGTTGTGTATCCCTAGTTCCTTAAGAGTAGTTAGTTCATTGAAGCATAGAAGTAGTTACGGAAATAATCACACAAGTAAAGCTCTAAATAATGTAGAATAAATAGCAAACAGTACACAAGTAGATGCCAGATAGGAATCTGTATGTTCTAAGACAAGTGAAATAGCCAATATTATAATTTCACACAAGAGCCAAAAAAGAAAAGCAGGGCTAGAAGTATCATGTTTTAGGCCTGGAAACTGGATTTAGTTGTACTGTGTACTCACTTACTGCTACTACCTAGTATATGGTCCTTGTGGAATTTTATTGAAGTGGCATGGAGCTATTGAAGCTGTCTATTAATTTTTTTTAAATCACAATACAATGACACCTGGTAAAACAATGCCCAGTTTCAGGTGCAGATTGCCTGTTCACCTCTCCTGCTCATTTTTCAACTGGCTTTAAAACAACCGACTTACAGCAATCTGTATTCTAGACTGTGAGCCTTTTGCAGTTCTCTGGCCTTTCAAACCTATTCTCTTGTGTTGGGACTTCCCTACTTTTCTTTTGTAAATGATGCCTTTTGAGGAACAAAAGTCATTTAACTGTATGCAGTCACATTTATCTGTCTTTTCCCTTTCGTTAACTGAATCATAAATCCCAACGTCCAGCGGAGTGAGTACCCCCACACTGCTGTCCCTCACAAGCACCGGGCTGCTCTGAGCACTCTGCATTTCCAGAGCCCTTTCTCCTTGAGTAATTGAGGACCAATTCCTCTTTGTCGAATCATGGGTGACTTTTTGTAAAACTAGCATTGTTTTTCCTTAAATATATTGGGTACAACTTGCTGGAGAAGCCCTCAGTTTTCTTTGTGGAAAAACTTCTAAATTAGGATTTCAATTTCTTTTGTAGTAATAGGCCTGTACAGTAATTGATTTTGATAATTGTATTCTTCAGGAACTTTTCCATTTTACCTAAATTTTGAAAAATTTTTGCTAAAATACTCAATTCCTTATTATTTTGTAATGCTTGGGAAGCTATCCTAATGTGTTGTTTTCATTCTTACTTGCGTGTGTTTTTCAGTCACTCTTACCTTTGGTTTATCATTATACTCTTTTCAGGGAACTGACTTAGCTTTTTGAACTTCTCCATTATACTTGGTTTTCTGTTTCCTTAATTCCTGCCTTTGTCCTATTTTTCTGTTTCCTTTGGATTTATTTGACTCTTAATAACTTCTTGAGATTGATGTTGAGCTCATTACTTTGCTGTCCTTTAAGCTTTTATGGCTGTGTATTTTCCTTTATACCTTCTTTTAGCCGCATCCTTTATAATTTGTTATACTCATATTCTGTTTTCATTATCATTTACTTAAAATATTTTCTGATTTCCACTAGAATTTTCCCTTTTGCCCATAGATCATAGAGATCACATTGTTTAATTCCCAAAGTTGTGACTATCTTCTTGTTTGCTTCTTCAATCATTGAGAGCAGTGTCTAAAAAACAGTTGTGTATTTTCTGTTTTTCCTTGTAATTTTATCCGTTTTTGCTTTTAAATTTACTTTTTGTGTCTGTATTATCTCTTGGCACGTGTATCTCTAAAAGAGCATTACCCAATTCAGAAAGTGTATGTGTGGATGTAAGATGACTGATGTGTATTTAGATATATGTATGCACATACATACACATGTGCATCACTTATTCACTACAAATAACTATGAAATAGTTCTGATGATAAAAAGCTATTGTTTATTGAGCAATGATGATTAATTATACACTATAGTTTACATACATTTTCTTATTTAATTTTCAAAGCAACACTGTGATGTAGTTGTGTTACTCCTCTTTTACTGATGAAAAACTGAGGCTTAGAGATGTTAAATAATTTTAATCAATTCATATTAACTCGAAAGAAGTAGAATTGTATTATACATCCAGATCTGACCTGGAATTCTTTGCTTTTAACCATAATATTGTACCTACTCTTATGTAGTAATTCTTCCGGAGCTATTCAGTATAAATCTTTATAAACTTGGGATGCAGTGTGAACATTATTTTAAACGGGACAAATTTGAATATCCTTTCAGTTTGTTAATTTACATAAAGAATACTAAATGTAGTTAGAACCAACATAGACTGTGTGAGTTTTATTTTCCTGCTTATAAAAATAATAAAAGTTTATTATTTAAAAATATCAAATAATATAGAAATACGTGAGGAAGTAAAAATCTTCTAAACTTCTCACCCGTTGACATTTTGAGGACCATATTTCAGTATTTTTCTCCATATGTGTATTCATTTGTATATGTAATACTATGTAAATAGGGTCTTACCTTAATCACTGTTTTTATCATTCACAGAACTTTCTGTTTTTGAATGCCACAGAGCAGAGCACATTGCTTTATGGTGTTAAGAGTTCCCCCTTCCCCAGGCCGCTCTCTTGAATTCCTTGCTTTAATCTTGTCAGGTGAAGATAGGCGCTGAAGTTGCTACTGGCACAGGACCCAACAAAAAGATAGCCAAGAAGAACGCGGCGGAAGCGATGCTGTTGCAACTCGGTTATAAAGCGTCCACTAACCTTCAGGAGCAGCTGGACAAGGTGAGCGTCAAGTTCACAAGGACGTGTCCTCTCCTGTTGGAATATCAGTGATGACCGAATTCTGTCCCAGTGTCCCTCAGCTCTGAAGTAATGTCGTAATTGGTGGTAAAGTAGAGTTTTACCTTCCCGAAGGTAGTACCCTGTCCTTGTGTCTCTAAGGACAGCTTCTCCAGGTGCAAATTAACATCTGTTTATGGAGTCAAGACAAAATACTAATTATAATCTTACCGTTAGCAGATACTAAGTATTTGTTGTGTGGTTCTATATATGTTATATAATATGAATTTAATCATTTTTAGCTTATTGACTTGCGAGTTTTGCCACATAGACACCATTTTCATTTGTGCTTTTTTAAGAACAGAGGTTGTTAGCTTTTATTTCTGAGCTGCAGCTGAACACACTAGAAATAAAGATCCTGGGTTATCCCTTTAGGGCAGGAACTATATTGGACACACACTCTATAAACTAATGTTGCTATTTACTTTAAATTTAAAGGTAAACTCAGAGGGTGTTTATTTTCTGCCAAGACTTGTGTTCATGGTTCCCTGTTTCTTCTGCAGCGCTTAATGACGTCATTAACACCTGCCTCTGTTGTAAGAGACGATAACTTGGCAAGAACTGGCTTCATTTCATTGGGTGTTAAATTATCATTTTATCTGTGTGTAGGTAGAAATCATTTTTATGAAATATTTTATTTATATGGAGGTTCATAAGACAGGTTTAGTAATTATTTCTATCAGGAATAATATGCTTTTTCCCATGCTGTTTTCTCTGTAAGGATTTTGCTTTCAGAGATGTTTTCAGTTTCTGCAGGAACACATTTCTGAAGTTTGGAGGAGAATCAGGATCATCCAGTGCAAAACCTTTAGGCGTAGTTTTCTTTGTAAGGAAGCTATGAATATGCAGGCAGTTGTTTTAAGTGGTTAAAAAATTACTTGTCTATGTGGTATCACTAGAGATTGGAATTCTGTTTTTATAACCTGGGTAGTCAATGCTTTTTCTTCCTGTAAAAGTAATTGTAACATGAAACCTAACATGTGTTCAAGTTTCTATAGTTCTTATATTGTGTATATGTTGTTTTAACTTAACACATTTATATTGACTTAAAACTGATGAGTGATTTATAAAAATATGTCAAAATAAATCTCATGGACATTTATTTGTAAGTTAAGTGAAAACAAAACAGAATGAAAACCAGCATTAGTTTCATTTATTTAAAAAACATTTTTTGCATACCCACTGTGTTATTAGGGTTCTCCAGAGAAACAGAGCCAACAGGGTGTGTGTGTGTGTGTGTGTGTGTGTGTGTGTGTGTGTGTACGTGTACATACTTGTGCACACATATGCATGTATGTTTATATACATAGATATACATACCTACATTCATATGTAGATGCACCTCTCATATGGAGACTTTTTAAGGAATTGGCCCATGTAATTGTGGAGGCTTGGCTAGTACAAAATCTGATGGGGAGGCCAGTAGGCTCGGGCCTAAGGAAGGAGTTACAGTTCAAATCCAAAGGCATTCTGCTAGAGATTGCCCCCTCGTTCCAGGGGAGGTCAGCCTTTTTTTCTAGTTGGCCTTCAACTAATTCTGCCCACCCACATTATGGAGAGCAATCTGCTTTACTCAAAAGTTCAATTATTAATATTTAAATGTAAATATCTCCCCCAAAACCCTCAGGGAAACACCCAAATATCTGGGCACTGTGTAGCCCAGACAAGTTGACACACAAAATCAGCCATTACAATCACTAAACGTCAAAAACAGCTAGAGATAACTCGATGACTGAAACTTGGTCCCTGCATTCAAGGAACTGATCATTAAGTGTTAGGGGTGAGGAGTTTTAATCATATAACAAAATCGTAGTATCCTGGAACCTGGAGAACATGAAGATGAGTGTGCCAAGTCGGGAGTAGCTGAGACCGTGGTTTTTATGCAAAGTAAGGAGCTTGAGGAATTACTAAGACAAACATTTACTCCTCTTCCATGCATTTTCCCCTCCTCAACTATTTGCTCAAATTGTACTTTTTGTTTATATCTTGAATTAATCTATTCGTTTGATCTTTGACATCTGGTAGCAAAATAAAATGCTGATTATAACAGGAAATACGCCTTTTCTTTCCTGGAGTAGCTCATATCAATAATAGCTCCACAGAAAGAGAAAGTTAATATATTATCAGGCAATGTCACTGATTAATTTGATTAAATGTTTATTACTTCAAAATATCTAAGTTTCAGAATGTATTTTACACCAAACACGTATCACATCACCTGGTGAAAGTGAGAACATTACAAGTTTTACTGTGAGTGAGGACTTAGGTTTAAACTTTCCGTACACGAGGGCTGTCCGGAAAAAATCCAGCTGTCAGTGCTTCTGTTTTTCACGTAACATGGCTGGATACTTTCCCTCATGTGTCATTAGCAGTATTTGGTGATTATTATCCTAAGACTGTTCCAGAACATAGTGATATTTCTATTGTGAATTTGACCTCAGCCGTGATAAAGAAGCTCTTTTAGTCACTTGTGGTGCTGCTAATTATTTACTGTTTGAATAAGTGTTGTGAACTTTTTAGCCACCTAGATGGAGCTCATGTTGTATGTGATACCATACTGAATATGGGGCTTTCTTGGTGACTTAAATTGTAAATTTAAATGAACAGGTAAAGGCAGAGGGAGACGTCAACAGACTCAATGTAGAAAAGGGATCGATAACACTGTTCAAAGTTAGTTACTCTTGTGTCCATGGTCCTGGGGTCAGAGATAGAAGAATAAACAGAGTAACAATGTGAGAAACTTGGCTTTGTGTAATTGATTAATTTTTTTCTTTTCGCATAAGTCTGTTTCTCTGGATTTAAACAGTTGATTTACTCTTGCAGACAGGGGAGAACAAAGGATGGAGTGGTCCAAAGGCTGGGTTTCCTGAACCAACAAACAACAGTAAGTTTTCACTTTCATGTTAACTGTGTGTGGTGTTTGTCGGTGGCTCAGTGACTCGTTCTCTGGGTATTTATGGGGCCTGTCTGGGCTCAAGACGCCATGTGTAGTGCTGTGGGAGATACCAGGAAGTTGTGGTGTTTGCTTTCCTGGAATTGATAGAAGACACAGTGCTCAGATCCTTGATGTGGTTGAGGCACTGCGGACTGAGTACCGTTTAGTTCACATAGTGAGGACATCCTTTTTTTTCTTTTTTTAAGTTGTTTTTATTGCGACATTGTTATAGTATAAAATAATCAGAAAAGAAAAGCAAATATCTACAAGCTCATTACACTCTAAAATCAACTGTTTTCATAGTTCTAATTCTTTTTAGGTAAACACAAATTTTCACATGATTATAATTTGTTTATATTAAAAATTACACAGTTTTATTAATTGAGATAATCAGATTAAGTTCACACATAGTCTAAATAAAGCAATGCAAAATTCACTGTATGCTTTTTGTTCAAAACACAGATTTTTAAGCATTCAGAAGCTTTCTTGTTCTTCTGTTGTAATGATCCCAGTGCTGTGCTTTCTATAGTTTTCCAGACCGAGGCCAACTATTTAGGAAACATGGATGTATAGTAATTTTATGCTTTTTCAGGGAAGAGTTAGCTCTGCTTCCCTTAGATTCCTGTGAACGCTTCATTTCAACCACATCAAATAGTATTCATGACTTGTATCTATTGCTATTATGAAGATACAGCAAGATTTTAAAGAATTGCTAGCTTTTTTCCATAAAGAGCAATTGTTAAAACTGTTTAAATTTCAGAGTGTTCCTCTGTCTTACTTTAATGCAAAGAATGATGCTCTATAAAAACACTTACTTCGTGGTGACTTACTTACATCAACATTCTACGTCAACTGCAGATAGCATCTCCATTCTCCATTTAGGTTTTCTTCATGCATTGTGCATTCCAGTGTCCCTAATCTTCCATGGAAAAGCAGAGATGGACGATAGATTTCGTCTGTAATACAGATGGAAGTCTGTACCGGGTTATTTTCATTCCACATTGCAATAACCATTTTTCATGTTGTACTGAGTCATTAGAATTTTAAAAAATTTATTAAGTCACTAATTGAAATATCAACAATATTTAGAATAAAATCTCTCACAATTGCATTCTAATTATGGTATTATCAGATGATTAAATCCACTTCAGTTTATTTCTTTTTTCGAAGTTGTATGATCAGGTTGTTACGCATCAGGAGCAATGACATTTTTCTTTAACTTCCTCCCACCTCTCCCAAAAAGCATCTCTTTTCACTGAAGTGACCATTTTACTAAAAATCAGTAAACCTAGACAGCCAGCCAGTGAAGCACCTATTGGAGTGAAGTCCTCAGTGGAGTGAAACCTATCTCATTCTAACCCTTTCTCCTCCTCATAACCCTGGAAGCCAAGTAAGCTTACATATGTAAATTTTCATAATTTATTTGATGCTAGCAGCTTATCTCTTGATGTATATAATGAAATTAGTAACAAACTTTCATCAAAGCATGCTTACGAGAACTGAATTTTTGGGTCACCAAACCAGCCTCTTGTAAAGATTATTTCAGTGAGGTAATGGTATTCATGAGTTTCTTTCTGGGAACAATTTAAATAATTTAATAGGATTCTGAGCCTTTGATATATATATAATATATGTGATGAACGTGATAGGCTTATTAGCATGTATCCAAAAGAAAAAATGGAGTCAGTTCACGATTCTCAGAGTTTGTGCTGAACTCCTTTGATGTTTGAGTATGTAAATTTGTAATTACTAGGTAAGGGAATTTAAGAAGCATTACATTGATTTCAGTTTTATGTAAAGTACTTAGTACAGTGTCTGCTTTCTGGTAAGCTCATAATGAGTGTTGGTTTCCTTCTGTGCCTCCCCCCGCCCCTTATTTAAGAAACATTATATTATTTTGGGTAGGCTTGACAAAATTTCCATTCTTCTACTTTTTATTAATATCTGTCAGATGTTTTTGCATGTATATGGTGACCAAGGAATATATACTTTATACTGAATAACTACTTTTGTCACTGGACAGTTTTTCAAAGAATATAAACATTTGTTTGAATATGGAAGTCAGTTATTAACATAAAGTCACATTATAAATAACCTGCAAACTCCATCATTAAACAGTAATAATTTGGCCCTTAGCTTTCTGTGTTTGTTGATTTTTAACTTGCTAACAGATTTTGGAGCTCCTTTTTAAGTAAGGGAGGAGGGGTCATACAAAAGCCACTGTGTTTAGTGATCAGAAGTGTGTACAAATGCATAAAATGTTTGCTTTACCTGTAGTCTTTAATGTGATAGAGCTGTTTGAGGCCAACTTTAAACATAGCCACATTGTCACCACGCTAAGACTTCCTGTGGTCCACAGTAGTTCTCACTTGGGATTTCAACAGGGGATGATCTCCTACTCCTTCCTAACTGTGAGGGGTGAGAGCTGGGCCGAGGGTTCTTCCCAGTGAATCAGGTCGCCCCAGAGCAGGAGGGCAGCTCTGGAAGGGGCCCCTGAGGCTGTTGGAGGCAGCCCATAGCTACTTAAATACAGCATTAGGAACAGTAGTCTCTCTTAGGAATTGATCACTCAATTGATGAATCCTTACCTAAAAATTGATTCAAGTTCATGCGTTATAGTAACATTTAGGTGAAATTCTCTCCTACTTCATCAGTTCCTTGAGTCTGACGTCTTGCCCTGAGTGGTGTCTGTACTGGTCAGAATGCCTGTGTTCGTGGTCTGCACGAGGCGGAGGTTAGAGCAGGGGGCGCTCTGATGGCACTTGGTGGGGAGACTGGAATTAGAGATTGCCGGTGCTGGCTGCCTCCCTGACGTGTGGTCCGAGCAACTCATTGTACGTCGTATGAGTCAGCGTGCTCTGTTCATAGTTACACGTGCCAATTTGTAATGTGGAGAATCTTTAATTATGTATCCTTTATAAAGTGATTAACCTTCCTTAAATAACATCCGAAAAGGTAGCATGTTACTTTAGGAAACACAGAGTGTCGTCATAAAGGGACTCTTAGTTGTTTTCTTTGTTCATCTCTACATTATTTTGCAGATTGTAGTTAATAGGATCAGATTTTTAGCCAACCATTATTTGGATAAATATGAAATTAACTTGGAACCATAGTGTACAAAAACTAAAAGAAGAAAATGCAGAATTCAAAAGGGAAAAGAAGACAATTTTAATCTGGCAATTAAGTATACGTGGACAAAGAAAGTTAATGTACATGTGCATTTAATTTTTAAAGTTCGAAGATATTATTTTTTTGTGGGAGATATTTTTTTAAAAAGATTACAGTCATAAGAAACTGCTAACAATTACAACTAAAATATAGTTGAAATGGCTTTGCAAGTGACTGTGATCACATAGCCTGGTTCTTGGCTTGATTGCCTGCAGATTTAAAATACAGACCTAATTTTTGCATGCTTCTCAGGCTGTCTTCATTGCACTGAATTGCAGCAGAAGGTAGACCATTCTGAGTGTGTTTTTACCCGTGATTCCACTGTCCTAGTCATGTTGATAGGCAAGAGCACATAACTTGGTAATGTGAGGTTTGTGTTAAATTTAGCATGGGGCAATTTTATGCTTGGCACACACATAAAAAGCTAGATTTTTACAGATGAATGACTAACAACTTTTTAAAAAAGATCATGCATTTTAAAGATCTACTGATGGCTCATGGAAAACTTTGTAAAATATGTAGATACAGTTCAGTGGATAATATCTTTTTTTGTATTCACATTCCATGTTTCTTATTAATACAGAGTTTTACTTAAAAACAGGTTCATTGTTTCTTAAAGGTGAACTCTAGCTTAATTCAAAATTGGACTAAGCTCAGAGGTATTCACTGGTATGTGCCGAATCCACCCACTAAAAGATTATTTGGAGGCATTTTCACATAAATATTTTTCCGTTAACCTTTTAAAAAGTTTTATTTAGCCCCTGTGAAATATGCTGGCTCTCGTAGGTTCATTAGAGATGACCCAAGACAAATACTTTTGGGATGGGATAGAGTTCTTACTGACCTTTTCAGTACTGTAGTTGACTTACCAAAATTTTTGTCACTTTTTTTGGTCCTATCTGTGTGTTATTAAACTCTCCACACCCTGAAGCCAGGATGCTAAGCCATCCCAGTGACATGACATGAGTAGATTGCATGCTTGTTTCCCACATTGTGTACTGTATTTAGAACCTGTACATTTTAAATACTCTTTTTGTTGAGTGAGGTGGTCCTTTTAAGATAATAGGTTCTTTAAGTGTTGGGGAGCGTTCCCTCTACAATTTCCGTTTGGGGTTCCCACAGCAGAAAGCACTTTGTAATGAGACAACATTTGTAATGGAGCCCGTGGATTTAAATATCAAGCTGAATGATCCAACATGATTATTTATGTAGACAGAGATACTGTTTTGGAAATCTGAGAGTGCAGCTGACACGTAGCAGTCCATTTTAAAAGGATTGCTGGACTACTACTGCCCGTGTAGCCCAGCCCCTCCATGGCTGCAGGCCTTCAAATGGAGTCTGGTGACAGAAGCAGAGGGCTGCCATTGCTTTGCACCTGCGGAGGCTGCCGGTGGACATGCGGTGTCTTCCCTCAGCACAGGGAGAAAGACCCTGACGGTCCAGGGAGATACTGTCCCCGCAGACACTGGTGGCTGTTATGGGCCGCCTGAGGGGTGACGAGCTATCTGTCGCCCTGTTTATTCCTTTGACAGGGTTCTCTTTTCTTGCCCCTTGAATCTAGAGAGATGAGAGAGAGCATTAAGCTTGCTTCTCTTTCAGTCAGACCAGTTGAATTGCCGTTAAGGGCCCATTCACTTAAGGAAAAGGAACCTGAAACTAGAAAGTGTAGCCTATTTTTCTGAAATACTCTCAGGAAAGATTGAATGAATTTAAATTTTCATGATTTTAAAAACTTGCTTGACTTATATTTTTATCTCCCAAAAAGATGTCAGATGCATATTTTTTTAAAAGATCATATGAGCAATTTAAGGATGCATTTATTGATCTCAGTGAGAGAGTGTTTTTTCTTAAGCATAAGAGCAAATGATGAAATCAAAGAAAAAGAGTTGGATTTAGGTACATAAAAACTCAAAAGGAATTCAGGGACCAGCAGAAGAAAATAAAAAGGCAGATGACCAACACAAAGCATACATGGCAGCATAAATAGCAACTGGTTACAAAGGACGCACATAGATCACTTTAAAAAAAAGTAAACTTCCCAATAGAAAAATGAGCAAAGGACTTAAGGAGACATTAAAAAAGAACAGGCATTAAGTAATGAAAAATTGCCGAAAGTGCACATGAAAGATAAATGTTACATAATTTCCGATCCACCAAAGTGGGTGAGGCTTTAAGTCGCACGAATCCAGCCCTCGGCGAAGCAGGCGGTGGCCTCCTGCGGGCGGGCGGGGTCCCCTGAACTTGGCCGGCGTGGCAGCCTAAGCACAGGGCTCAGCCCGCTCTCTCCACTAATACTTAACTAACAGATTGGGAAAATACAAGGAGATTTTCTTCCTTAACAGTGATGGATTGGTTTAAAAATCAGAAAACAAAAGTGTATTTAAAACCTTCACAGATAACACAAACTTTGGCCTGACTTGCACAACCTGGTTGCTTTTAAACAACTATTACATAATAAACACTTAGGGGAGCAGTTAGCTATAGTAGTAAAGGCCACTTGGACACCTTTCATGACGATTTTCTTTCAAAGAATAATGTGTAGTTTTCTAAAGTCTGAATGAAATGTCAGTTTCTGAAATTCATGCTGGAAGTCTGAAATGTTCTCAGAGCTCTATGGGGATTGCAAAGTATTTAAAACCAGCGTTTGCAAAACTGGAGGCGAGCTCAGCGGTGACAGAGGAGAGAGGGAGAGCTGATGGTTAAGAACTGTGTAATTGATTTCCTTTATCAAAGAAACTGCAGTAAGCCCGAGGAGAAATAAGGGTGATTCTCATTGCTCATTCACCGGCTTGTCTGGAAAGATGGAGTTCTGTAACTCCAGGGTGGCGTATTACAATTTGCCAAGAAAAGTTAAACTTGTATTACCATTTTTAAAGAAAAAACATGGTACTTAAGGCATACAAGTAGTGAAGTGAGCGCTGGACACTGGCGGGGCGGGACCTCCCCGCACCCTCCGCCTTCCTGTCCCTGGGCCTGCCAGCCTCCCTCCGGCGAGGAGATCGCTCCCTCTGGGTGTCATACGTGGTCACCTCACCCTTTATTTCTTAGGCTTTTATCAGAAACGTATGAGTCCTTCACAGTACTTGTTGAGTTTATTTTTTAAACTTCAGAAAACTGGCATTACACTGTGGATTTTCTGAAACTCACCCCCCCTCCCCAAATTAACACTGTGATTTAAGATTATTTTGTTCCATATAGTAGTTCATCCATTCTGTGAATATTCTATAATTGATTCATCCATTCTCCTATTGATCCACATTTGGGATATTTTCAGGATTTTGTTACTGCCAAAATAGTGCTTTGAACATTTTGGACGTGTCTCCTGGTGTACGTGCCTCAGAGTCGCTGGGAACACACCTGGGAGTGGAATTCATGGGTGAGCGGGGATGTGGGCGTTTAGATTTACAAGAAATACCAGCTGGTTGGTGGTGGGAGAGCCAGGGAGCCCCTCCGAGCGTCTCGTCCTCGTGCCGCCGCAGGTGGGAACGTCCTAAGTCACTTTCGCACCACTGACCTCATTTTTGATGGTGAATTTGCTGCCAATTCCATGATATCATCAATCTTCTTTTTCTTTCCTATTTTTACTTAGTTTTGTGAATGGATAAAAATTTAAAAAGCAAAATGTGAAAAGGTTCTCCCACTTTTGTCCCTGTTAGCACACTTTCCACCGGCACCCCAAGCAAGTGACTTACAGTTGGTTCGCTTCGGCTGTACCGGCCCGGTGGGTGTGCTCATAGGTGCAGGGCGTCCAGAAGAACCACCGTAGACGCCGCTGCGCTTCGTCACGAGGCGGGGTGCTTCCCAGACCGCCCTCGTGTACTGGCACATTCGGACATACCTGGACGTGTTATTTCATCCCCTAGCACACTGTTCTACAGCTTTCTTTTCCACTTAACAATAAGTCCTGAAGGTCCTTCCATGTTAATATGGAGAGAACGTTATTATTATTTAACCGCTTTCTGATTGATGGGCGTGCAGACTGTTTACAACACTTTTCTGTTATAAATAATGCTACTGTATAAAACCTCACGTTCCATGCGCACCAGCGTATTTCTTGGATAAATTCCTAGATGTGGAATTAGAGTCAAACAATGAGTACACTTTTAATTGAGGTAGATGTTGCCCAGTGGTGCTCATGGGGCCTCCCGTTCTCAGTCCCACCGGCGCTGGGCGAGGGCAGCCTGCTCCCCAGCTCAGGGAGGCGGTGAGCTGTCTGACCCCCGGTCTCTGCCGCGCTCGCGTTGAAGTACGTGGTCCGTGTACTCAGTCTGTTACGAATGAGACTGACTATGTCCATTTATCAGCCATTTTTCTGCTTTTACGTCAGTGATATAGTCATGTCTATGATTCATTTTAAAATTGGATCGTTGGTCTTTTTTCCTTATTAGACAAGTGTGTGCGTGCGTGCCCGTGCCTTTATGACATGGCTTGCCAATATTTTTCTTGTTCTCTTTGTTTATGACAGAATTTTCTCCTAAAGTTTGGTTTCTTTTTATTGTGTTTGAGTGGCCTTTGCTTTTATAGTCTTTTTTAGCATTTGTAACCTTAATAATGCCTTCCCCACTCTGAGATTATAAAAAATTCTTTTATCCTCTGATAGAACCTTAATAGTTTCATTTTTCTTTTTGTCTTCAAATCTGCGATGCATCTGGGACTTACACTGAAATTATGGATCCAATTTTAATCCTTACTGCACTGAGACTTTCTTGTTATCAGATACTAAGATTCTGTCGCGTTTGATTTTATTCTGGACTTTCTATACACTTGTGTTCATCTGACAGTTTATTCCTGCGGCATCTTTAATCTTTGCATCTTTATTGTGTTTTAACATAAATACATTTCAAGCTCGGCTTGTCGAAAACCATTGTGAATGAGGAAGTTCTTGGTGCACGATGTTTCTGCCGGTGCTACTTGGAGGACCAGTAGCTGAGAAGGCTGAGAACCCCCTTGCACAGGAAACGGGAGCATGGCTCAGCGCCCCCACTCCCAGCAGCAGCAGGGCGCCGTGGGCTCAGGGGCACTGGAGGCAGGCCCCCAACAGCGCCCGTGTACAGTGGGTGCCACATGCGTCCTTTAACTTACTCAGGAGCGTTTATTGACTGCATTGGACCACTTTTGGTATTACGGGTGATTTTAATAGAGTTTCTTGAAAGTTGAAACTGCTTTTTGCAAAGCTAGTCAGCTGAGATAAAAACATGGTTAGCTACCACCTCACCCCTAAAAAAAGGAGGAAAACAAAACAAAACAAAAAGGAACAAGCGTCATTTGAAAAAAGAAGTTGCTTTTGATTTAAAAAAATAAGTGTATAGTACAGTCCCTGACATTGTCGGTGCTCAGTATTTGAACAAGTAAAAAAGATGTTCTCACTTTCCGGCACCGTTTTGGCAGTCGCAGATATGGTAGCATCTGGGCCTGTGCTTCTCAGCGTGGTGCTGCTGGACCTGATACAGTGGTAGGTATCATTTTTGGTCGCTCAGCAACCTAATAGAAATACTGCATGCATTCCTAGTGGATGTCTTTGCTTTGGTCAGAATTCTGTCTGCATTCACGCCTCAGGCTGTTCTGAATCTCAGATTGGCTGTGTTTGGTGGCAGGAGCAGCCAGTGAGTCACTGCTAAGTAAGTGCAGTCTGTCTGACAGACGGGTCCTCAGAACGTGGTGCACGTGGAGGGAAGACAGGACACGGAGTCCTGAGTGGGACGGGTTAGGGGACTGCAGGAAAGTGGAAGCTCGGGTGGGGGGTGTGCCCTGCCTGGGGACACTGAGTGAGTTAGAGGTAGTGAAGACTCAAACTTGTGTCCTCTGACTCTAAAGTCTGCATTTGCCACTAGCCAACATATTTTTTTTCCAGATAAATCACTTTGCTGATAATTAAGAAAAAAAAAAGAATAATATTTTTTAAAAGAAATTCCACTAAAATTAGGTACATATTTTCTTTTGTATATCGTGTACCAGAATCATCTGTAAAAAATGTTTCATAACATGGAAAATGTCCAGACTATTGTTTCAGATACCAGTTTGATATTTGGGTGGATCATGTAAAAACACGAAAATGGCTGAGAAAGCATGTGAAATGTTTGTTTTAACAATGGAAAAGCCATCTGTATTACATGATTTTTCTTAAGATGTAAAAAATTTTAGTAATAGTTCATTTTTAAAAACACTCAACAGGCTTTTTGGGTGATGTTATTCCAGTGTATTGTTTTATTCCAGGCTTTCTGGTTTGTGTTAAGATGATTCATAGACTTTTAGAGCTGAAAGAGATTTTCAAGTTCCTCTTGTCGAGTTCATCTCCCCGATGAGGAAAGCAGGGTTAAGAGGCCGTCTGCTGCTGAGCTCGAACGCAGATGGCTCGGCCTCAGACTGGTCCATCTCCCACTGTGCTGCTGTCCTTCCCTTCCTCACATTGTGTTCTATTAATAATACAAAATGTCAGACATTTTTAAAATTGGCTATTTTTTTTAAAAGAGTTAGAGAAGTTTTAGATTTATAGTAAAATTGACAGTGAGATGCAGGGATTTCCCATATGCGCCCCCGCCCCGCCCCATCCTGTATGCATGCACGCATAGCCTCTTCCATGATTAGCATCACTCACCCAGGGTGGTACGAGTGCTTTCTTATCTGTTTAAACAAAAGATGAACCTATGTTGACATCACAGTCACCCAAAGTCCATAGTTTACCTCAGGGTTCAGTCTTGGTGTTATACATTTTATGGGTTTAGATAAATGTATATGAGGTATCACAATTAAGTTCGCGAACTCACCCTAGACAAAGTGCTGCACACCTCATTGCTGAGTATCACTATGGTCACCTTCAAAGGACTCCCCCTTGGAAAACTGTGCACCGACACCAGTGCCTAGTCCACCCTTCAGAGCAGTTTTGTAACGGTTTCTGGAATGGCCATCAGAGTTGTTGTCGTATGACCCTCGATGTCCTGAATGTCATCAAAATGATTCAATATTTCCTTTATGTTTGGGTAAAGAAAAAAGTCACTGGGGGCCAAATCAGGTGAGTAGGGAGGGTGTTCCCATACAGTTATTGGTGTGCACTGGCTAAAAACCCCCTCAGAAACAGTGACGTGTGAGTTGGTGCATTGTCATCATGCAAGAGGCATGAGTTGTTGGCAAAAAGTTCAGGTAGTTTTCTTCTTACTTTTTCACGCAGCCTTTTCAGCACTTCTGAATAGTAAACGTGGTTGACTGTTTGTCCACTTGGTACAGATTCATAACGAACAATTTCTCTGATATCAAAAAAGTTTAGCAACACTGTTTTGACTCTTGATTTGGACTGATGGACATTTTTGGTCGTGGAGAACTGGCTGACTTCCATGTGCACTTTGACGCTTTGTTTCAGGGCCGTATTGGTACACCCATGTTTCATCACCCATGGTAACACGGCCCAAAACATGGTCTTGTCTCTCCAAAAGGTCTTGGCAAACTTCAACTCTCCTTTGCTTTTGTTCATTGGTGAGCTCCTTTGGGACCATTTTTGCACACAACTTTCTCATGCCAAGATTTTTAGTTAAGATTTTCCTGTTTCTCTGTCAATGTTGACTTGGTTTGCTATGCTGCTCACAGCCAGCTGATGATTTTGACGCACAATTGGATGAATTTTTGCAATGTTTTTGTCAGTTCTGCCTGTTACTGGCTGCCCTGACTTCTCTTCATCAGTGACAGTTTCTCTCCACTTAGAAAATTATTTAATTCACTTGTACACTGCCATTTTCTTCAAGGCATTATCCTTACAAACTTGGACTAACATGTCCCTGATTTCCCTTCCACTCTTGCCACATTTAACAAATTTAATATTTGTTCATTGCTCTAATTCAAGCTCCGACATTCTCGTGAAGGCACACAAAATCATGCAACAGTAATGAATGCCACCTAGCAAGACATGGCCACACATTGACCCAAACACAGCTGTGAGACACAGATATTCCAAGGTTATGACACCTTACTGAGTTGTTTGTATAGTGCTGCCAACATCAGTGCACAATGGCAAGTTCGCGAACTTACTTGTCAGACCTGGTAGTGACATGTATCTCGTTATTGTGTCATATAGAACATTTTCATTGCCTCTAAAATCCTCTGTATTTATGTCTCCCTCCCTCCCCTCACTCCTGACAACCGCTGGTCTTTTTATTGTCTCTGTAGCTTTGCCTTTTCCCGAATATCACGTCATTGGAGTTGCAGATGACGTAGCCTTTTAAGATTGGCTTCTTCACATAGTATATGCCTTCAAAGCTCCTCCCTGTCTTTCCATGGCTCAACAGTGCATTTCTTTTTAGCACTGAATAACATTCCATTGTCTAAGTGGATCACAGAGTAGAAGTCCAGGCTCGGGATGTGGTCCTCCTCTGGTACCCCAGGGTGGGATGGAAGCCTCAGCCCCCTGCTAGTGCTCCTCCAGCACCCATGGGGGGCATTGGGGGTGTTGGGGTGAGTCTCAGCTCCCTCCTAGCCCTCCTGCAGCACCCACAGGGGGTGTTGGGGAACCTCTTTATAGCACTCTGAGGGGAGATGTCTAGGTTCCCCTCTTGGCCTTTGGTGGCCTGGGTAAGAGTGGAACAACAGTTTTTACTGTGGCCAAACTAAAGTGTCTTTTGTCTAAGTTTTCTGTCTCACTAGACTGCCCCTTTCCTGGTCCTAAAAATTGAATTTGTTATTTTTACAAGACAGTTTTAAAATTGTTTAAGTACCTAATAATTCATAATATTGTGGAATCTTTCCTAACCTTCTCAGTAATATAAACTTTGTAGTGAATTATTATGTCAGGATTTATATCACATGAGGAGAATTAGAGGAAAGTGTTATGTGAGTTAAGTTCTTCCATCCTAAAGCTATAGATGGCTGTTGTATAAACTCAATACTTGAAGTTACTTTCTCACAACAAATAAAATTGTGAAAGTGGCTGAGCACGTGGTCTTTACGTCTCTTTGAAAGGGCAGTTTCACAATGAGACTCTTAATAGCGCAGTGTCCTCTCCCATCTCCATCTTTTCTGTTATTGTCGTACTCAAGTGGAGACTGGCTCATTGAGCCTGGAACATTCGTCTGCAATGAAAAGAGACATCTCCTATTAAGTCAGTATCTTGACGGCTTCTCTTCTTTGTATGACAGTGGTAGAATTATTTCAAGAATCCACATGCACAAGACTTACATGTACAGATGCAGAGAATAACAGTTACTGTTCTTTTTACCGATCAAAGGTGGCCGTGGCGATGACTGCAAAGCTGGATGCCTGTCCCCGTCCCAGGGCTGGCCCCTGACTGGCTGTGACTTAGAGCATGTCACTTTGCCCGTCCGTGTGGTGGGGGCTCCAGCTATAAACTGAGAGTGGGCATGATCTCTACTTCCTGGCATTTTGTGGGGATCGCTGGGCTAATAATATTCAAAGGCTGTGTTTGGTTAGGCCTCTGAGTTTGGGCCATCGTGGTCATTGTTCGGTGAGCGGCCCGGGTCGGGTTCTCAGCGGGCTGGCCGGAGAGCTGGGTGGTGCAGTGTTGGGGCAGCAGCTTAGACGTCTGAGCGTCTCTCTGGCCAAGAGGTTGTCATTTGTGTCGTATGGCCCGTTCATATGTAATCTATATTTTGGTCTCTCTTACAGTCTTAGGGAAATGGTCACTAGTGGATGTTTTCTATGAAGAAAGATCTTTATTTCACCAGCATTTCTGTCCCCTTTACATAAACTAGTATTTGAACATGACGCGTCACCTGCACGAGCTGCTCTGAAAGTTCGTTTCTGCCGCAGCGGGTCGTCTCACTCGGTGGAAAACGTGGAGCCTTGAAAACCCGTCTGCGTTACCCAGCTGAGACCGTTTTTGTTATTAAGGGGAATGGTGTGACTATTCACCATCCCCACGTTCTTATCCTTTGTCATTATATACTTCTTACTCTTCTCTTTAAAAAAAAAAATTCAACATTCAATTGTAGGGTCTGACCAGCCCCCCACCTCCCAACTGCACAGCCGACACAACCACGCGCGGTCCCTTAGTTGGGCTGGGCGCCCTCGGGCCTCCTGCAGGCCTTTGCCCCGAGGGCCCGCCTTTGGAGGGTCAGCACTGGACTGGGCACCTCCCCCCGAGGACTGTGCTCCCCAGGAGACTGGTCTGTCTTGCCAACAAGTTCCTTGTCAGTAATTTTATTCATAAGTGTTCACCGAATTAATAACTCTTTGCATACATCATGTGAAATATAGCAAAAAAAAAAACCCAATAAAATGTACACATTAACAAAACCAGTGCTTTCATCCAACTCCGAGGGCAAGATCAAGGTTAATTTTCACCGCTGATTTAAGTTAGGCTTTTCGAGCACATTAAACTACATCCTTTTGGTCCTTCATTCAGTAATGACTCTCCTTAATGTAGCTGTTCCTTTTTAATCTAGAACAGTTTTATTCTCATTTATATGTGATATGACCAGATTTTCACTACTTAAGAGAACTTTACCTTCCAAGGTGATTTTGAAACAGGCCTTAAAAAGAAACTTCTAAGTATCAACCCGTTTCCTTGATTCTTTTCCTTGTATTGCTCTTAGCCAACATTTTCCTTTTCTAGTTTAATTTTCAGAAGAGCTCCCTTCAGATTTGCATTGTTGATGTTTGCCTTCATTTAAATAGTGTATATTTAGCTTAACAATTAAACAGAATTAGGGGCCCATGGGCTGAAAGGCCAAGTTGGTAATGAGCTGTGTTGGAAAGGAGAGGTGGGGGTCCTGTGAGAGTGCCCGCTGTTGCCCTGCGGCGGGAAGAGGGGATTGCTAAAATCCAGTCGGCCTAGTAGCCAGCGGTCATGGAGAGGATGGCTTGTCCATTCCCATACCCCAGGAGAGCGAGCGTGCTGGCCCAGTGGGTCCCTTCTTCTTGCGTTGCATGTGCTGTCACCTAGTAAATGGCCTCAAGCTTCGCTGGGAAAGGAGTCGCCACCGTGCGGCCCACGCTGCTGCCGGGGTCTCCCGTGCCCTCAGGTAACTGAAGGTCAGGCAGTCGGAGCCCGGGAGCCCAGAACTGCACACCTCAGGAGACAGCCCTGCCGTCCTGCCCCTCTAGGACTTGTGCCACCCTCCTGCCCACCCCGATGTCTCAGCACTGCCTCGTCGGGGCCTCTGTACCACGGAGAGGCTCAGGTGTGATTGGGTTTTGTAATTTTTTAAAGTGGTGGAAAGGGTACCGAGAAGTTGCGTGTGTCCACCACTCTGCGTCTCCCAGTGGTGACATGTCAACATAACTGGAATTGTCATTATAGTACATCATCAGAACCAAGAAAGTGACTGGGACAGCACAGTGACTAGACTATACACATTCCTTGGATTTCATCACATTTCATGTAAATAAAATTTTAAATTACTGTGAGGCCATTAAGTCGTGCCACTGTCGCTCGGACGAGACCTGCAGTTCATTTTCTAGTTTTGAAGGATTTTAAAAATTATATATACTTTTTGCAACTCCAGAGGTAAGGCTTATTGAACATTGGGACGATGACGAGATGCACCCAGCTTCGGGACGTACTGGGGAGTCAGTGCATAGCACACGCTGGAAGAGGCGCCCTCCACACGCACCAGCAGGAAAGGCAGCGGCGCCGCGTACGCCTGCCTGGTGCCATCGGAAACTCTGGGCGAGAGAAGACGTACGACACCAGAACGTCACCAAGGATCAGTTTTGCTGGTAGCCACCAGGCAGTGTCTCAAATAACTGGTTCTGAATTGTCAGGCACCATTTCAAAAAAAAAACCTGGAGGGTGTTCTAAGATAACTGACACCCATCAGGAGCCGGGACTCTGTCTTCTGAGATGGCACTAAACAAACTAGTCCGTCTAATCCAAGAATGAACACAGCTCGGAGACATCGGCTTTCAGAGCGTGCATAAGGAATTGACTGTCACACCCACGTCCAGCACATCATCCCTGACGGTATCTGTGCAGCAGAGTCCTCCGACACGTGTGGAATCTCACCACCGTTCTGCTCTCTGATCTACAGTGTTTTACCTCTGTGCCGACTATTACTCTTTGTCATGAAAAAAATCACTGGGCAGGAGTAGGCCTGGTATTATTGGGTGTTTGTGTATTTGTAAACAAAACATTCACTCCTTCATTACTGTGACACAAATTCAAGCCGATCCATGGAAACATACAGTAAGAGAAAGCTTTGATGTACAATTTCATTGGAAAACAGCTATCCACTCATTCCGTGGGTCTGCGGAGAAATCCTTCCTCACACACCAGCGTTAACCGTGTGGACCGGCGCACTGACGTTACCTCGCTGACTGCACTGGCACAGCTCTGACACCCCTGCTAGCACGTACTCCTCATCACTCTTTCTGTTCTTCAGTTTCTGCAAGAGCCACGCCGTTGGTGAACCTCAGAAGGTGAGGTTGTGCTAAGCCCGCTTACCCGTTAGGAGATCTCAATTCCAAACGCCTCTCAGTTCCCAGTTAGAACTGGAGCCCCAAGAAGACTCTCAGGAGGTTGTGTGTGTCAGTGGGTTCACTTACCCGCTTGAGAGCAGCACAGACCTAATGGGAAAAGCATGCAGAATAGGTGCCAGGGCCTGGCATTCCTCATTCTGTCAGATGTCACAGCCCCTGGCAGATTTGGGCTTTAAAAATCCTGTGTGAATGTCATGTTCTTAGATTTGGGTGAGGCCAACTCTGGAACAACCACGATAATGTATCCTGGAGCTAACTGGGCAACCCCAAGGCACAGAGTTTACTGTCTAGATTGAACCTAGCTGTTTAGGGCTGGTTGGACAGTGTGCTTAGTTTCCTACTTACTCTTTCAGTAGGCAGTTTAATGTAATGGTCAAGTATCCAGGCGCTAGCGACCCCCCGCCTGCCGTCAGTTCTAACATGGCTACTTATCATGCGTGTGACCGTGGCTGACTTTTATAACTTCTCTGTGCTGCAGTTTATTTTTAATCTCTAATATAAAGAAATAAAAATGCCCATTTCATATGATTAAATGAGCTAATGCATGTAAAGAGCTGAAACAGTGCTGTATGTGTGGTATAGCTGTAGACAGTGGTTATAAGCTGACAGTACCAACTTGGGAGTATTAAAGGCACAAGCAGGGACAAAAGATGGGTGGATGATGGAAGGACATCTTCAGATAGGGGGTGACTGTAATAACTGGAATGAGCCTGAGCCAGGGGAATACCTTCAAAGTCCATGGGCAAAACTGTGGTCAAAGCCACCGGGACAGAGGCACAGGCGTAAGGTAATCAAATACATGGGAATTAATATAATAGTGAAGTATTGCAGAGTGGCAGGAATAATTTAGAATAACTAAAGCCTCTTTTGACAGAAGTGTAGGAAAACTGGTTTAGTCACACGCTGCTCATAGAAACATAAATTGGTAGTTTTTTTACGGGGACCTAATTGGCAAAAAGTAAGTTAAAAGTCATTAATATGCATACCCTAAATTACTCTCTGATTGTACTTTTAGATCTTTACCCTATTGAAAGGGAACTTAAATTTACAATAGGAATAACCTAAATGAATTGAGACCAGTATTCAACTCAAAAATCATTCAGCGGTTGACTGATAAATCCACGTGTCTTTAAATTCTTTCAGTGACTCTTGTGTTACTTGAACTCTGTAGAAAGGAATAGTCTTTATTGATGAAGGAACGTCAGCGCAGGCTTTGCCACAGGGTAAGGGAGCCTGAACTCCTACTCTGTGAGGCAATGCCTCCCTTCAGTGTTGAGAGTATGTTTGCTGCTTTATAATATTGCTATTGGCAGGCCCCTTACCACTGTAAAATAGCAATACTGAAGTGATTCTGTTTCTTGATTTCTTAAAATGAATGTAGAATTTAGTCATCACATTTCTTTTTTTTTTTTTTTTTTGCTTTTTGGTATGTGGGTAGCTCCCTGACTGGGAATCGAACCCAGGCCGCAGCGCTGACAGCGCCAGCGCCGAAGCCTTAAGCCATTACACCATCAGGGAACTCCCTAACATTTCTTATTCTTTAGTAAAGCTACATACGGTATTTATGCAGCTTTAAAAAAACAAATATCAATAATAACATGGCATTTCACTTATCAAAATGGCAAGTATTTTTATAAGTTGATTGAGATATAATTGATGTATACTAGACGATACATGGTATATACAATTTGATCAGCTTTGGCATATGACTTGTTCTCACAGCATTTCTGACACTGAACGTGTGGGGATTGTTTTCCTCTCGGTGCCAACCACTTCTCCAGACACTGGACAGGCGTCCTGCAGTTCACTTCCGTTCTGACCCTGTCACAGGACCACCCCGCTTCTCACGCTGGTCCCAGGTCCCAGGCTGCACAGCTCCTTCTGACCAGCTGGCTGTGGATTCAGGGGGTCCTGACAACCCTGTCCTCAAGTTTGAGAATCTGCTAGAATGACTCACAGAACTCGGGAATGTATTTAACTCGCTGTAGCTGGTTTATTATTAAGGACATAAAGTGAACAGCCAGATGAAGAGGTAAATAGGGTGGGTTCTTTGAAAAGATAAAAATTGATAAATGTCTAACCAGACTCATGAATAAAAAAAGAGAAAGGGCCCAAATAAATAAAATTAGAAATAGGAGTGACGAATGACACACAAAGAATGATAAGAAAATATTATGAAGAACTGTATGCCAACAAATTGGTCCACATGGAAGAAAACGGTAACTTTCTAGAAACATACAGTCTTCTACGTGTGAATCAAGAAGAAACAGAAAATCTGAACAGACCGGTAACTACTGGCACAATTGCATCAGTAATTTAAAAACTCCCAACAAACAATGGCATCACCAGTGAATTCTACCAAATATTCAAAGAAGGATTAACACCTGTCCTCACACTATTCCAAAAAATTCAAGAGGAGGAAAGACTCCCAAACTCATTTTTCCAGGCCAGCATTACCCTGATTCCAAAACCAGACAGAAAATAGTACAAAGTAAATGACCCAACAAAGCAGAAGCAGACTCCTGGATACGGAGAACTAAATGACGGTCGCCGGGTGGGAGGGGGCCCCGGGCGGATGGCCGCGTGCGGGGAAGGGGCCCCGGGCGGATGGCCGCGTGCGGGGAAGGGGCCCCGGGCAGATGGCCGCGCGGGGGTGGGGTGGGGGGAAGGGGCTCCGGGCGGATGGCCGCGTGCGGGGAAGGGGTTGCAAGGTGTAAATTGCTGGTTATGAAAACAGTCGCAGGGACGCAAAGTACAGCACGGGGAATCAGTCAGTAGCATTGTAGTAACTATGTATAGTGTCAGGTGGGCACTAGACTTAACCAGGATGATCACTTCCTAAGTTGTACAAATGTCTAATCACTGTGTTGTACACCCCAAACTAACATTGTACTCGTATGTCAACTTTAACTGAGAAATGAAAAAAAAATTTTTTTAAAAACAACATTGAGGTCTTGAATCAGAATTTAATGGTAGGAGACGGAAGGACAAAAACAGGGGAATTAAGTTGTGTCTTTCAGAGTACATTCTCCAAAAGTGGTGACTTACCAACAATTTTAAAGGCTGATATGATTTGTGAGTTGTTACTGTCGGATCCAAACATGTCAGAATGAGCAGTGTGAAATGTGATGTGAAACATCGCTGAGACAAATGGTCATCAAAGAGAGTGCTTCTCGTGTGTGTCACCAGCTGACAACACTGCCCCAGGCTCACTGCTCTTGGTGCCAGAACCTGTCCATGGCCTGGCGTGAACTGTGACACACTCGATAATGAAGGGACAAATTCTGGATTGGATATGGTAACTGCGTGTTTGTGGGTAAATCGAAGATGTTTGCCAGGAGTCTAGATTGGGCAACTGAGCAGATCGATGGTGGTATCATAATGACATAAGCATGATAGGTGATGGTGCTAGCTCTTAGGAAGAGGATACTCCGTCACTTTTTGGTGTTATCATGAGTGAGAGTTACCTGTGGGACATTATTGTGAGGAGGAGAGCACCAGGAGGTCACTGTGGGTATGAGTTTGTACCTCAGATGATTTGGACTGATCCACTTTCATTTTACTTGCTGTGTCTTCATTGCTGCCTATGTTAGAGGGTTCATGTCTCTTTTATGAGCTCATACGATACTGAATTTCAGAGTAAAGAAGACAGTGTGCATTTCTAATCTGATCCCCTATAGCATTTCCACACTTGAGTTACCCGTGTGCCTCCCAGCTACCTACCATCTACAAGTTCCACTGAAATAAATCACTTTCGTGGATTATTTTAAGCTTCTGATTTTAGGAAAGTTGAAACATGCACTATTCACCTCTAAATGGAGTCTCCAATTTCCTCTGCACATATGAGGAAGATGCTGGATGGACGATGTCTCTCATTGCTTTGTTACCGCACCAAGAGAGCATTGAGTTAATAATGCTATCGCATGTTTCTGTTTCAGTTATTTTCAGTGTAATAATAATGTTCATTCATTTTATTTATAGCTCCAAAAGGGATTCTTCATTTGTCTCCTGATGTTTATCAAGAGATGGAAGCCAGCCGCCACAAAGTAATCTCTGGCACTACCCTAGGCTGTTTGTCACCCAAAGATATGAACCAGCCCTCCAGCTCTTTCTTCAGTGTATCTCCCACGTCCAATGGTTCGGCTACGGTTGCCAGGGAGCTCCTCATGAATGGAACATCTCCTCCCGCGGAGGCCATAGGTTTAAAAGGAAGTTCTCCTACACCCCCTTGTTCTCCAGTACAACCTTCAAAACAACTGGAATATTTAGCAAGGATTCAAGGCTTCCAGGTATGAATTAAAAGCAAAAACAAAACAAGACAGCAAAACACTTCATTAGTCCCAAATCCTGCATCTCTATCCATCAGAAAGCTCATCCTTGCCTGCTAGTGTGACCCATACGCCACCTACATGTAAGTGACCAGGAACACAGAGGACAGAAAAAACGAGACCCATATGTACATGCCTCATTTTCTTTTCATTCTCCCCAGTAGTTCTGCTGCCTGGCTCTGCTCCATATTTCTTCTTCCTGCTCCTGCTTTTTTTTTTTTTTTTTTTTAAACATTTTCATTTTCTGTTCTATATTGCGGTTGGTCTCGATTGGCTGCATCTCCTCACTCTGTCTCCTACAAACAAAAAGTCAGCCCTCATACACTTGGTGTTAGTATTGAGCACGAAGTTCTCCCTCCTTTTACAGTAGGTGGAGTTTTTCTAATGATGATTTACTTTCATAGCAGTTTTGAATTTGGCATTGTAATGATTCAGGTATACCATTATGGTGCAACATCCTAAAAGTTCGTTATTTTAGGAATTAATTAAACATGGTATTAGAACAATAGTGAAATGCTTCTTAGCTTAACAACATGCATTTGTTTCGCTGAGTCATATTTTGAACCAGCTAAGGTAGCCCCTGCCTCAAATGATACCGACAATTCTATTTCACTGGGCAGTCTGCTTAACTGTTGTGCATATGAATTTAGGGATGGAAACCTTTTTTTTTCCTATTTATTCTTTATTCTCTTTTGGAAAACAACAACAACAGTCCTTTATGAATAGACCTTTTCAAAGAATTGTTAACTCTAGGAAGTGGGAATGCCTGTATTGTGGTTTCGTAGTTGCCTTGAACATCATTCACTGAACTGTAACTGCTAATGCGACCAGAAGGACAACAGCGTGCTTGTGTGTTGGGGTGTTTTGCTCCCTCAGATTGCACCCCCTTTTCCATCTCAAGTCTTACTCCTTAAGACTAAAAACTGTAATTTCCTTTAGAAATGCTCTAGGAAATCTGTATTATGTAGACCAATCATGTATTTATAAAAATTTTACAAATTTAGATACAAAATAAGAAAGAAGATCATGTGTTTTGGGGGGAGTTTTGCATGATTTTTTTTTCCTTCACAGAAAACAGATTCTTTCACATCTATTGCCAGGTAGTCATTAGTGTTTTTAATTAGACTATTAATATGAAATTAAAGAAGGTGTTACCAGTTATTGGCTCTGTCATCTGAAATTTTAAGCACTTAATATAAAGTTAAAATTTTAGAACTTGGTTTTGTTGTTTATTACAAGAATGACAATAAATCACTACTCAAAATAAAAGACCTGATTCATACAGTTAAAGTACTAGAAAAACTAAGTAAATTTTAGGTCTATCTATAATCTGCATAGGATGAACTAGAAATAAACTGTGATGAAAAGAAATTCACTGCTTATTTATAAAACTAGTCATTTAGAAACTGCATTTTTATAGAAACAAAGCACAAATTGCATTCAAGCTCTGAACTGATCTTTTGCTTGGGGATGTTATGGTAGATATAATTTTGTTGCCAGAAGAACTACTTAAATTTTTAAATTTGTATTTGTTTGTTAATTCTTATCAATGACAGCAGTTAAAATTTTAATGTATCTTTTACCTTAGTCAAAATGTCGAGCCTGTTTTCCCCAGTATTGGGCTGACTGATTCGATCTTTTTTTAAAGTTTATGTGGAGATCATATACATTATTTATGAACAAGTGGAACATTTCCAAGTTTGTGTACTGTGATTTTTACATACTAATGACTAGAAACAGGTGGTTTTAAAGCGTTACTATACTGCTTTGGTCGGAGGAGTTTGGCTTGCATGTGGAATACTGTCTCTAACGGGCTGCCCTCTGCAGCTGAGCAGTACACGAATCCACAGCAAATGCATGCGCCCTCCTAGGCGCGTGCGCACACCTGCATGATGTCACAGTGGGAGGTTCTGTGTGGTTCAGAGGTTTAAAGTCTGTTTCTTTATAGGTAACTCTCAAGGTATATTTACCTGGTAGGAAAACATGTAGATTGTTTCTATTTCTTAAATGTTTTCATTGGACTGTAGTTTAGAAACTATAGGGACAGGTTGTTATGGATTATATGCTATTCTGTTCTTTTTGTTTCTGGAATTTAAAAACAATAAATTCTTTTTCTGTGTTTCTAGGCTAGTACTTTTTATTTTGTAATTGTACACTGAATAGATGTTACTGCTTACTGAATATTGTATAAGCCCTTCCTTGGTCGCCTTTGGCCACTGAAATTTGATTTAAGCTAACCAGAGCCATTGTATGTGACAGCTGCATTGTATTACAAAGTAAAATTATATTAGTGTACCGAAAACTCGGTTGTTTTAACTTGGAATTTTTTTCATTACCCAGTCTTTAATTAAAATGTATAAATTATAGAAAGTTTATTTGCTCACCAGAATGTAGGTATTAAATTCCTTTTCTTTTGCTTAAATCTATAACACAATTTAAATTATTATACAATTTGAGTTATTATTAATAAAGCTGACCTCAGTGCAGAATGTGACTGAACACTTACACATTCTCAGTAATTCTCTTGTCCTAGCTTGGGCTCAACTGAAGTTTTTTTAATCATATTTTATAATATAGCAAGCTTTTGGTTCTCTGTCATACATGAATATTTGTTTCTTGAAGTATTGTTGAGTATATTTTAATTATCCTCTTTTAAAACCTGAATATTCTTAATGATTGTCACATTATGTTTTAGGAAAAAAGTTTTGTGTCAGTAGTTCTGTGAATATCAGATTTCATGTTTCAGTCAGTTTGCTTCTATAACTTCCATGCATTTCATAAAAACTCATCTGAAATTATAGTCATACCATAGTGTTTCAGGGCTTTTTGTTTTGTGTCTTGATACGCTTTCATTATAATGCCAAAATATTTCAAAATCATTCAGCTTTTTATAGAAAATTTCTATGGGAGAGACACTGGAGCTATAGTAGAAGACTTTTTATTATGTTATCAATTACATTTTTCTGTTTTTAAATCTTTAATATTTCCCATGCTAATATTAGAGCTCTATATTTGTATAATTAAATGTAAGCCATTTCTTTGTTTAAATTAGTCATCAGGAAAATGATTAATTTGAAGTGAGAATGAATTACAGTTATCCCTCAGTATCCATGGGGCATTGGTCCCAGGACCCCTGTGGAGAGCAAAATCCTCAGGTGCTTGAGTCCCTTATGTAAAATGGTGTAGTATTTGCCTGTAACCTATGTATATCCTCCTGTGCACCTTAAATCATCTCTAGATTGAATATTATAATATCTAATGTTATGTAAGTTTATTATCCGAGGGCTGTCCAGAAAGTATATAGGCATATAATATGAAAAATAGGCATTTATGGCTAGAGTTTTTCCAGACAGCCCTTGTATATAAATAATTATACCGTATTGTTTAGGGAATAATGACAAGAAAAAGAAGTCTGTGTATGTTCAGAACAGAAGCCACCATCATAGGCCTGACTACATAGTGCACATCAGCAACAGTGTAACTATTTTTTCCCGATTATTTTCAATTCATGGTTGAATCTGCTGCCATGGAATCCATAGATATGGGGGCAGAATGTCAGAAGGTGCCCCCCAAAATTTATACACATTTTAAGAAAGGAAAAACCTGTATTAACATTGTAATACTCAGTACGTACTGATAACAAAAGATGAATACAAGTCATGGTTGACTTCTGCAATTACAAGAGGTGCTCAAAGTGTTTACCATAGTATTTACATAATGTATAGATAACAGCTCTTAAAATGTATATACATTTTTTGGCACCCCGGTATTTTAGTAAATTATCCTTTCTAGATGGATTTAATTTCACTTTGCTGTTCTGTGCCCCTCCTAGAGATCATTATCCTTTGAGCAGCATTGTTTCTGAAACTTTCAAAGTAAAATATGATAAGCTGAATTTGTTTTACTCACATAAAGATTATAAAAAGCTCTTGGTTGGTGTCTTAGTTAAGCCATAATTAGTTTATTGTACTTATTTAAGGAGTGTTTATATTATAGAGAGGCTTTTCATCATGTAGCATTTTAAATGTTGGTGCCATTTTCAGCAAGATGAGATGCCAGTAGAAGGTTTTGAAACATCTACTTAAAAACTTTCTTTCCAAATACAATTCAAATGTAATACATTTCAACTGATACATCTCCTTTTGTGAAGTTTAGTATTACTATATCAGGCTTATTTTATAGTTACAGGCTTTTTAAAAAGTATTTGTTTTACTATATGACGTGTAACGTATTGTAATAATATGACCTCAGTATGGATTTCATCGAGACAGGGCGTGGAGGGGGCTGTTCAATTTGAGAGTCAGCCGTTTTCCTTTCTCTTTTATCTTCCCTATACCTCACTTTTTGTAATCCATGTATTTATCAGATTGGCTATTTGCGGCTTTTTCTTTGAAGTACAAGGGATCCATTCCCCCCCTCCCCCACAAAAGACCAGTATAAGCGAACCTTCATAGATTTCTAATAGGAAAATGTGAAGAAAGAAATCATGCGTATACATATAGTCCCCACTTAGAATTATGTTTTTTTCCCTCATTTTTAATTTGTCCTTGAAACTTAACTTACCCAGGTTTTCATCTGCTCTGGGACACAAATGGTTGTATAACATGGTGAGAAATTACTCCAAGTGCACTGAGCAAAACACTTTTATAGACTTGGCATGGGGTCCACAGGTTCTGCTTGATTTGTGATCATTCCCTTAAAAATCCCTCTTGGACTTGGCCTCTTCTACTTTCAAAGGCCTCGAGGAGGTTGGGTTAGTATTTGATTTCTCTTGAAGATGTATTCTTCCTATAGTGACCCTAAAACTCAGGTTTGTTATTCATGTGGGCAGCTCAAGTTCATGCAAACTAACTTACTGTCTGTGGTATCTTTAGACCAGGATAAAGTGGGTCCACCCCCAAGGGATGAAAACTATCACAGAATTGTACTGTCATAAAAACCAGTGGAATTAAAACATATTGACTCATTTTGCTGAAACTTCCAACTCCATAAAGGAAAACATTGCATTTGAAGGAAGAAGTCTGATGCATATAAAAACATACCATGATGAGTAACAGTAGTACAGGTAAGAGTCAAGCAGGCCATGAGTAAAACTGTTATTACTGCATAAACTCTTCGGGACTAACTCTCCCCAAAATCACTGCAGAATTGAATCCTGGAACTCACAGGGACAAAGACACTCATCTTGAGCCTTGGTCCCAGCACACACATAGTAAGACACATGAGGTATTTCAAAGAAAAAGTAATATACAAACTCAGAAAGAGCTGTTCCTACCACCGCGACTTTGACATAGGTCTGAGATGAGCTGCTGTGTGGCTGTTGTTATACGGCCCCTACAAGTACAATATCTGTAGCTTTTTCTGTTTGTATCAAAATCGATTTCAACTCAACATGAGAATTCTATTAGGAATTATTTGAAAATCAAGTCTCTGAAGGAAAATAAGTTATTTTTCATCTAAAGGTGAATTACATTTCCTTTTGCTAGAAAAGGTTGGCAGTGATGTGATTTTTACTTAATGATGTGAGATTGATTGTCGTGGCCGTCAAGTGCCTTGTGTCAGGTGCGTATCCATATACGGTACCTATGTTGGTTCTAGGTCACGTTGAGGTTCCCTGTTTCCCTCTTTCCAGCATTCAGCTCTGTCTAACTTTTTTTTTTCCATGAATGACAATGGCTTAAATTTCCTAATTGTTTTCTTCTCACCCAGGACAGCCCTTGAGAAAGAGAATAGTGATGTGGACTATTGCACACTGAGAAAAGCTGCTCTGACATACCAGGGCATGCTTCACTCAGAGACGTACGTGAACAAGGGAATGAAATGGCCATTCACTGACGGACTCGTTATATATCAGGGAAAGACGTAGGCATGACATATATTATTTTATGGCCAAGCAGAAGTGCCTGGTACATTTTAGCTTATAGATCTTTATTTTACTTTAAATCAAACTGTTTTGAAGACTGATCCCTGGAGGCAGGGCTTGTTTGTGGTGGTAGTCCACAGTGTTCTGGATATTGTTTTGGTTTAGCTGTAGCTGTCATTGATAAATTGATTATGCCATCAACTACAGTCATTTAAAAATTCTGCCTTTTTTGAACTGGAAGGATCTTTGGATTTCGTTCTACAATAAAACTTTTTTTTTTTAATATAAATTCACTCAAGGGATTACCCGAGCAAAACATCCTATTAGTAATTCAGTTGACTCCTTTCCCCCCTATGGAATTATTAGTTAATTTTAAACCCGGACAGATTTTAGGTTCTGAAAAATTCTGCCATCTTAAAACATGGTCACATCAAAAAGCAGATTTAACTGTTAGAGATAAGGAATATTTGAAAAATTTTCAAAATGTTTTTATCTGTAGTAGTGTCATTTTTAAAAAAAGAAATAAAGTCCAGAACCAAGTCCTAATGGGACATTTGAGAAAACAGTGACTGTTGTTGGAAAATGATACAAAGTTTACAGCTTGAAAAACTCTTATTAAGAGAAAAAGTGTAGGTAGTACATTAAGCATAGTTGTCAGTAATTTCAGTATGTTTGTGAAGAATTAGATGGATATGAGCTCACCTCTAGGATGTCATCCCATTGAATAATGGAATCGATTTACCTGAAAAACAGGAAATGAAACATTTGTTTATTCACGCTGGAAAAATGCTTAATAGGTACTACACCTGCTGAGTCCCATCCAGGCATGGGCACAGGAGGAGTTACGGTCAAGCTGGGGACAGACAGGTTAAAAAATCAATAGGCGGAAGATGGAGCACTACCACACATTAGTCCTGTCTCCAGGGGTCAGTACTTGAACAATATGCAACAGGGTGATAAAAATAATTAAAGATTTGTAGCATGCCACATGAACTTACGTATTCCCCACACAGTAAGTGTCGTAGCGTGATTTGGTAAGTGTCCACTTGAGGTGTCCCATGTCAGGGATCATAAATGGGAAGTTAAGGTGGCTAAGAAGGGGAATTGCAGGCAGAAGCAGCTAAGGACTGAACACAGAAAGGCCGGTGTTGTACAGAAGGCTTGGAGTCTGAAGTGGCAGGCAGGCAGGCTGAGCAGACGGGCGTGTTGCTGGTCGTTCGAATTTTAGCTCTTCGACCGAGACCGCTGACTGATTTTGGGAAGGGTGGTGACGTTGGTTCTGTATTTTGGAAAGATACTTCTGTCAGCGATGTGGAGGGTGAGCTAGACAGAACAGAGACAGGCTGATTAAGTACTTTTGCACAGCTCCAGGGGACAAAATTACAGCAGAGCCAGTGGACAGGAATGGGGCAAAGGCACAGTTGTCTGAAAAGTTCACGGACTTGAGAGAACCAAACGATCTCTCTTGCTGACTTCTGTGAGGATCTTTTACTGGACTGGTCGGGGATGATGGCAGGGAGCTGGATTTAACGTGTTGCAGAGGAAATAGACTATTTGAGGATAAACAGACTATTCTACGAATTTGAGAGTGAAGTCGGAAGGTAATAGAAATGTTTGAGGCGAGGTGTTTAGCGCGGATGCGATGACTGAACTTGGCGGCAGTTAATGAGTTCTGTGTTAAGCACGTGGTAGTTAAGTTGCCCCTGGGACTTTCAGGTGGAGTTGGCCAGTAGGCAGTTGTAAATGGCTCTGGTGATCAGCAAGAAAGGACAGGAGGAGATCCCTGGTGGTGTAGTGGCTGGGCTTTGGCGCTGTCAGTGCTGCGGCCTGGGTTCGATTCCCAGCCAGGGAAATACCCGCATTAAAAAAAAAAAAAAAAGGACACACAGACTGGAGAGTCATCAGTACAGAGATGTCATTGAAGCTGTAGAAGTAGCTGAGACTGATCAGGGACACCCGGCAAAGGCCTGAGAGAGATGAGTTTGTATTTATCAGGATGAATACGAACACGTAAGAGACTCGTTTATTCATTACTTCAACCCAGATACATTGAGCAGCTGCCACAGGCCAGGCACACTGCTTGGCACTGAGAATGCAGCATCAAGACAGTCGAGGTTTCTGCCCTCATGGGGCTGACACCAGAATGCGGGTGGAGGGAGTGAGATGTAAAGGGTGGGGCGACAGGGAAGGGCAGACAGTCACATGTGAACACATACAATCAACCCAAACTGTTACTATCCTAAGGTGACAGTTGCTTGGAAATTAATTGTGAGATGACTTGAGGTTATTTATGAGATGTATGAGCAATGACTTGGTGTCTCCAACTGTTGTGTCGAAGATAACCACACTTTTTAAGTGTTTTCATCAACCTCATAGAGGTATCATTGACGCACAGTAGAGCATGCCCATTTTAATCGTACCCTTTGATGAGTTCTGAAGGGTGTCTACAACCCTGACTACCACCATGGTCCAGAGGGGAGGGCTCCTGTTACTGTGAAAAACCCTCCAGCGCCCCTGTGCAGCCCGCTGTCCTCACCTCCCCATGGCGCCAGGCACCCAGGGTGCCCTTTTGTCACTGATGGTCAGTTCTGCCTTTTCGGGAATTCCATAAAAACGGAATCGCTCAGCGTGCCTCTGTGTCTGGCTTCCTTCCCTCACCATCGTGCTTTTGAGATCCTTCCAAGATCAGCGTATCGGTAGTTTGTTCCTTTTATTGCTGGCTGCTAGTTCATTATAGGGATCTACTCCACCAATTATTTATCCCTTTACCTGTCGATGGATATTTGAGTTGTGTTCAGGTTTAGGGCTATTAGGAAGAAAGCTGTTCATGAACGTTTATACGCACGATTTTGTGCAGACGTGTTTCCAATTCTCTTGGAAGAATACCTTGGAGTGGAATTGTTGGGTCACATGATAAGTGTGCATACAAATTTGTAAGAAACTATCAGATTCTTTTTTCAATATGTTGTATCATTACATTCCTACCAGCAGTATGAGGGGTTCATACACTGATCTGATCAGTCTTATTTTATGAAGAATATAGTGGTATCTTACTGATACTTTAATTTGTATTTCACTGGTGAACAACAACATGAGCTTCTTTTCATTGTGCCTGTTGGCCAGTTATATATCTTTGTGAAATGCCACATCTTTTGCCCAGTTTCTAATTGGGATTTTTTTTCTTACTATTATTTCTTAATATATTATATATTATTATAATATATAAAGAACTGGAGTTCTTTATATAGTCTCGATATTGCAGATATTACCTCCCTGCCTGTGACTTGTGTTTTCATTATCTTAATGACATCTTTTCAAAAGTTGAACTTTTCAGTTTTGATGAAGTTGACTTTTCCATATTTCCCATGTGATTTTTGCCTTTTTGGTCTTCAGTCTTTGACTATCCCAAGGTTGCAGTGATTTTAATTTTTAAATTTTCTCTTAATGTTTTCTTGGCATTTTCTGGCTTTGCTTTTATGTTTAAGGCTAAGATCCCTTTAAAGTTAATTTTTTGTGCATGGTATGGGTGAGGGTTGAATTAATTTTTCCCCTAGGACGGCCAGCTCTTTCTGCACCATATGTGTAACGTGTCGTTTTCTCTAGCTGCTGTTAAGATGCCCTGTTTACCCTTGGTTTCACCAATTTGGCTATGCTCTCTCTAGGATTGTTTTTAATCCTGCCTGGGATTCATTTAGCTTCTTAGAATGATAATGAAATATTTTTCACTAGTTTTGAAAACTGGCCATTTAATTTCCAAAACTTTTTTTACCCTTTTTTCTCTCCTTTTGGACTTCCAGTTACATGCATTCTGGGCCTCTTAATATTGACCCACAGGTCTCTGAAATGCTATTTATTTTTCTCCATCTTTTGGATAATGTGATTTTTGTTACCTATTTTCAGACATACTAATTCTTCTCTCTTCTCTAACTTGCTGTATTTTATATCTAACATTTCCATTTGGTTCTTTTTAGTTTATTTTTTTTGTTGAGATCCCACATCTGTATAGCTATTGAGACTCTATTTTCCTTGGACACCTTTGTAATAGCTGCTTTGAAGTTTTTGTCATCTAAACCCATCATCTAGGCCCATTAGGAGTCAGTTTCTATTGACTGTCTTATTGGCATCAAAGACAAGACTTTTCTCATTCAAGTTGAGATCATCCTGGTTCTTGGTATAATAAATGGTTTTCTATTGAATCCTGGACATTTGGGGAGTAAGTCTCTGTCTGTTATTTAAATCTTCGGTATTAGTAAGCGTCCTCTGACAGTACACCAGCCTAGGGAAAAAAGTGTCACCTTTTTACCAGGTATGGGTACAAGTCCACTTTCTCCTCTTAGCCTGTGTTGACACCCTGGTGGGAGGAGGGACTTGTTGGAGCTGAATTGTGGTGAAAGTTCTGACCCCTAGTGACGAGCAGTAGGGTGCCTCTTTGCCACCAGATAGAGGGGAAAGCCTAGGCCCCAGCAGGGATTCAGCCTTCTCTGTTGTCACCCCAGTAGGGGACCTGGGTCATCACATTCCAGCCTGGCAAGGGTGGAAGTCTGGGCTCCCGGTTTGGCCTTTGCTGGTGGGGGGTGGGGTGGGTCTGCCATTCTTTCTGTGGTGTTTGGATGGAGCAGGGCAATTGTCATCTAAACAATTTCTGTCTTGTTTAGCTATTCCTTTTTGTCCCTGTGGTTATAGAGAGCAGGCTTTCTTGGTGTTTTTTTTTTTTTTTCTTTTCTATAAACACCGTCATTTCCAGATTGCTGACTTCTGTAGCCCCCAATCCAAGTTATATTGGAGAAATATATTGGAGAAAACCCAGGAATTCACCACACTGTTGCTTCTTGGGTCTTGAATTCCCTCACTGGTTTTTCTCCTTCTTTCCACCTTTCAGGGTCCTCTTATATTTGTTTTATATATGACACCCAGGGCTTTACTCATACTTAGAAGAATGGGGAAAGGTAAATGTATTCCATCTTGTCTGGAAGCACAAATCATAAGTGGTCTTTTCATCATGAATGTAGTTATATTTTAAATACAAATATAGTATGTTCTAAAGTCTGTAATTCCTGAGTAGAAAGCAACATATTCCAGTATTTTTGTAATAACAATAACAAAAAGGTTAAATACCATTATGAATTAAACCAGTATACAGTGAAAAGTTTTGTAAGGTCTGGTCCTTGATCCCCATTTTTTGAAGTGATACTCAATGCAATAGAATTCTAATACATGGAAGGTAATAGGGTTGGGAAAAGATTTTGTATTAGTTTAACTTCGGCGGTGTACTGCCTGCCTGCCTGTAGAATGGTCATTTTCCTTTGGCTTTGGAAAAGTTTTGCTTGTTAAAAAGTTATTTCTTTGCAAAGCTCTGGATTTTTTATTTTTCAACTTTTAAAAATTAAATGTATTTGGGGTGACATTGGTTAGTAAAATTATATAGGTTTCAAGTGTACAGTACTATAGTGCATCATCTGTATATTACATCATGTGCCCACCACACAGAGTCAGTTCCTCCATCACCATGTATTTGACCCTCTGTACCCCCTCCTTACCTTCAGGTAACCCCTAAACTTAGGTCTGTGTCTATGAGTTTTTTGTTTCTATGTTTGTTTGTCTTGTTCCTTAGTTGCTTTCAGTTTTATATCCCACATATAAGTGAAATCACATGGTTCTCAACTTTTTCTGTCTGGCTCATTGCACTTAGCATGATGATCTCAAGGTCCGCCCAAGTTGTTGCAAATGGCCCTATTTCGTCTTTTCTTGTGGCTGAGTAATACTCCATTGTGTACATGTACCACAGCTGCTTTATCCAGTCATCTATGAAGGACACTTTGCTTGTTTCCATATCTTGGCCACCATCATTATAGTGTTGCAATAAACATAGGCATATATATATCTTTACAGATAAATGTTTTCAGATTTTTGGGGGTAGATGCCCATAAGAGAATTGTATGGTGATTCTATTCTTAATTTTTTTGAGGAACCTCCGTATTGTTTTCCATAGTGGCTGCACCAATTTACATTCTCCCCAGCAGTGTTTGAGGGTCCCTTTTTCTCCACAGCCTCTCCAACACTTGTTATTGTTTGTCTTTTTGATGATGGCCATTCTAACAGGTGTGAGGTGTTATCTCATTGTGGTTTTGATTTGCATTTCCCTGATAGCAAGTGAAGTTGACCATTTTTTTATGTATCTGCTGGCCATTTCTGTGTCTTCATGAGAGAAGTGTGTGTTCAGGTCCTCTGCCCATTTTTTAATTGGATTGTTTCATTTCTTTGTTGTTGAGTTATATTAGTTTTCTATATATTTTGGGTATTATCTCCTTAGTAGAGATGCTATTTGCAAATATCTTCTCCCATTTGGTTGGTTGCCTCTTTGTTTTGTTGATGGTTTCTTTTGCTGTGCAGAAGCTTTTTAGTTTGATACAGCCCCACTCATTTATTTTTGGTTTTACCTCTCTTGCCTTTGGGGTCAAATTCATAAAATCCTCTCTGGACCCAAGGTCTGTAAATCAGTTCCTATGCTTTCTTCTATGCAATTTATTGTTTCAGGTCTTATATAGGTCTTTGATCCATTTTGAGTTAATTTTGGTATAGGTGACAGATAGCATTCTAGTTACATTCTTTGTCTGTGGCTTTCCTATTTTCCCAGCACTATTTATTGGAGAGACTTTCTTTTCTTCATTGTATGTTTTTGGCTTCTTTGTCAAAAATTATCTGCCCACATATATGTCGGTTTATTTCAAGCCTTTCAATTCTCTTCCTTTGATCTGTGTGTCTATTTGCTATCAGTATCATGCTGTTTTGATGATTGTCGCTTTGTAGTATAAATTGAAGTCAGGGAATGTGATACCTCCAGGCTTGTTCTTTTTTCTTAGGATTGCTTTGGCTGTGTGGGGTGTTTTTTGATTCCAAACAAATCTGATGATTTTTGTTCTATTTCTTGAAAAATGCCATTGGCATTTTGATGGGAATTGCATTAAATCTGCATATTGCTTTGGATAATATGGCCATTTTAACTCCATTGATTATTCCTATCATTAACATGGACTATCTTTTCATTTTTTTGGTGTCTTCTTCAATTTCTTTGAATAATGAAATTGATTGTTTCTGGTAAATATGAAATTGACTGTTAAAAATCATATAGCACTTTCTTTTGATGAAAATAAAACTAAAATAACTATATGTGTGTCTGTATATAATTTATTTCTTAATGAACTGCTTCCTTGCACCATCAATGGCATAGTCATTGAAACTGGAAAGCAAAGAACAAAAATGGCGGCTTTTTGTCGTGCACATACTCATCACTTAAAGTTAAGAATGCAGTGATCTCCTTCACCAGTGCTGACGACACATCTGTTGTTGCATGTGACAGACAGTTTTCATCTGTGACTTACACTAGAAATAATTCGGTACATCACTGCTAGATTTTGTACACCAGATATAGGCATGTACTTTTCAAAGCTTATCCCAAGCATAGAATTTGTAAAAGAAAAGATAATTACAGGTTGAGTCTCAGTGTGTATAATGTGATTTCATTCATCCATTATCCCTTTTGAGGTATTAATGTGACAAGCATATTGTGTGCAGAGTGAAACATATTCGTACAGCTAAAACACTGGCACAGGACTGAGCATGTTAAATATATGTTTACATTTTAGTTACAAAGAGTTACAAAGGCGTTGATTTTAGTTATGAAAAGGGTAGGGGAAGAAAGCTTTAGAGAAAATGACAGACACTATCCTGATGTAACATTATTAATAGTTATACATCTTGTCATATCTTTTATTACATGTGTTGTTGTAGTAATAAGAATATATAATACTTGTTTTAATGCTAACCGTGAAGTAGGCATGGTTGTAAGTGTTTTTCATGGAGAAACTCATTTATTACTTATAAATTAATTTATTAGTTAGTTTATATTCAAATAGAAACAGTGTAGGTTGGTGCTGTTGACCATCATTGACCCATATAAGTAAAATGGTTTACATGTCATCATGTGATATAAAAAACGTGGTTAAGAAATGTTTAATTAATCAGCTTAATCTGCTTGTTGGGGCAGTATTTATCAAGCAGAACTGTTTTGTGCTTGGCTAAGAACATGCTATTTTGTGTGTTAGTAGAAATTGAGGGCTTTCGTGCAAGAAATCAGACATGTTTGGATCGAGTGACCTAAGATTAGGTGCTGAAGTGTTGCTCTTTAGCTCCTTGCTGTTTTTACTGCTCTGTGCGTGGCTTCCTGCGGTAGCTGCGATGGGATGCCTGCCTGCTGCTGTGCAGCAGACCCCGTGGTTAATGAACCTGAGGTGTGCTAACCAAACAGGGTTTCTTGACGCCATGATTTTGTTAATTACCACACAGGAGTGTACAGGCTTTTATCTTTCTTGAGTGAATAATGAACAACTTTCTTTAAACACAGTTCTGTTTCCCACCCTCCTCATGTTTATCGCGTAGGGGGTGACCATTAAAAACATCTGATGGGCAGAGCGGTTGACCAGTCCCCTGCTGAGATTAGTAAAATGTTTAGTAGTCCTGTAGCATCAAGGAACTTCTGCCCTGCAGGGAACGATTTGCTTCGACCTCTTTTGGAGGAGGGGGAGGGAATTTGAATTTTCATTTGGATGGCCTCATGTTCTCCAATGAACATGGAAAAATTCACATACCTAGCTTTTTCTGAGGCTTTCAGTAATGGTATCCAAGCCACTGATGGAAATTCCTCTAGAAAAAAAGAATAGAATTTCAGTAAGTTGGCTGACATAGGGGGGACTGTCCAGAAAGTATCCAGCCACACAACCATTCTCGTTATATTGACAATGGCTGGATTTTTTCTGGACAGCCCTCCTATAAGCATGTTTACTATCAATTTGGATGCTTAGGAGATTGTCATGTCTTTTATATGGACTTTCAATAGATGTTAAAGGATGATTGCTTATGTTTTATTTTTAAAAGTATGTTTCATAATAGCACTATATCAGATGTAGTATTTGAACTATCCTAAATGCCTGTGAACTGTAGCTAATAACAGTGTCACCGCAATGCCTTTGGCATAAACCTCTTATGTGGTAAGTTTTATTTTCCCCTTTCGTGTTTAGCTGGTGCATAATAAACAACATTTCCATATTCTTGAACTCCTCAGCACTGAGTGACCTTTTAGTTTGCTCAGGAGGTATGATAGTGAATTAGAACTGTTGCAAAATCTTTGCCTTCCAAGTTAGCTCAGAAAAATGTCTTTATAATAAATCTTTAAAGTGCGTTGGAGACAAGGCTCTATATACTGACTTGCTTTGAACTCTAAACTACCTGTTTTATAGGTTCCAGTAAGTTTCCTTACCTTCAGGGAAACTGATGGCTGATCTCAACAACCCTGTGATATAAAAAAGTTGAATTATTAAATCATAAAACTAGGATTCATGTTGTTGTCATTTTCAGTGAGCTCTGTATTATACATGACAAAATATATGTGGACCGTAATCTGTAATAAAGATATATGGATACCATGCAGCAATTAGAATTAAACCTCATCCAGGGAACTAATAGGTTTTTTAATTTTCTTCCTCACAAATTCAGTATTTTTGTCCACGCTTTTACACTAAATCTACATACAGATAACAAATTGAAGAAGTTATAGCTAATAAAACCATTTTTCCCTATCATATAAAAGTAGTAGTTATCCCATACTATAGGCTTGTTTTCAGTAATTTATCACAAAAGCAGTGCTATTTTTACTTTATTGGCTTAGACTTAAAATAAACACTACTTGAAAGAACTTTTTTGGAAAGCAGATAAATGGGAGGATAGAATTTTTCCTGGTGGGAAGATGGACTCACACCTCCCCTGCCCCCACATACCCTACCTCTAATGTGGTGTGTCTTACATGTGCTTTCAATAATGGTTGGTTGTAATTCACTAAAAGAAGAGTAATATAGTAACTTCATTTTGGTCTGCCCGTTACAAATCATTTCAGTTTAATTCAGTTTGATTGTAACATTAAAATTTCCAGCAGAACATGATATAGTGAGATATCTATCTATAATTTAACAGTGATTTTATAGGAATTATAATGTAGAAATAGGAGAATGTCACCACCAATTAAGTGGCAATCACACACACACGGAGTCAAATATGAGAGAAAATTCAGGTTGACAAAGTTCCATTAGCATCAGATGAACTTGGACTTAGGTTACCCTTGTGTCTTTTATTCATTGTGTGTAAAGGCAGGTGTAGCATTGAATTGTGACGTTTTCTACTGGCTACAAAAATATGAAGCATTTCCTTAAACCCTTAAAACTTCAAAAGTACTTAACAGAATTAATAGATTTCCCATAGATATTGGAAGGTCCCAGTAAAGCTTTAAGTATTTGCAGTAAGTGCTGCACGAGTTATTTGCATTTTTTTGTGAAATCTAGCCCCTTCGAAAAGGACCTCTTACAAGCAGTGCTCAGCAGGCCATGTGTGTTTTGTTACGGGTTCGCTACTGTGATAGACAAAGTGGCAGAGAGTGTGTGACCTGCCTGACATTGGCCACTGTGCAGGTGACTTCCCATGCTCTTGGGAGCTCCTGGAAGCCAGCCATGACCAGGTATAACCTGCCCTGGGTTATGGCCCAACTAAGAAATCAGAGACCCCCAACACAGAAGGTCTGTGCTCATGCACAGCGCTGCTCTCCCTAAGGAGTGTCCACTGGCACCATTGGCCGGACTGGGGAAAAAGAAAAAAAATGGTGTTGAGAAACTGGTATCTTAGCAGATGTAAATTATTTTAGACTTCTAGTTTGCCATTCATTATTAATTTAAACATAGAATTCTCTTATAAGGACAGAATAATTTCCCTACAAGTTATTTTTATTTTTAATAATTATACGTGGGAGGAAGTGTCAGCAAAACAATGTAGATAAGACTGAAGCCTCAGGATTCAGTTCTGGTGCAGAGAGTTTGAATATTATCAGATATGTTAAATAACCATGTGAACTTTTGGAACCATCAACGACTCCCATCACTTGGGATTTTATTAAAATGAAGTTCCAGTATTGTTTTTAAAGTTTTGTTTCTGAAATAAAGCTAGAAATCTGAAAAGTATATTATTTTCTAATAAAGAAATTCCCTTGATTATTTAGAAAGCAACTTGAAAATACATCATGTTTATAAGGTAATACATATTTTCAATTAAAATCTTCATCAGACTAGACTTAACTCATGATTTAGGTCATAGAATTTCTCATTACGAGTCAAAATAAATGGCCATGCACCATTTACAGGAGACTGACCGGCTGTGTTTTCCAAACCATTCACGCACAGAATGACCGTACCTCACTTTTACACTCATTTCCCAGTGAATCTGGGGACTTCTCAGAAAAGGTGGCCTGGCTTACCTTTTTTCCTTCTGAGTAGCGTGCTTGCACAGAGAGAATGAAGAGCACAATACTGTGTTTTCTCAAACGCGATTAATTCTCCAACTCACACGAGAGCTCGGCGGCCCGCTCCCGGGCGCGCAGCTTAGTTCCCGCTGTCTCTGACGTTGTGGGTGCCCAGGCGTGCCCAGGCATCTGTTGGGTGGTGGTGAGGTGCTGCGGCCTTCGGAAAGAGCAGCTAACTGACCCGAACATCTGAGTTTTGGGGCGTAACCATGGATTACGTTAGCAAAGCTCCCAGGGTGGGTCCTGTCATCTCTTTGGGACTCTGTTTCCTGGATTATTAAATGACGCAGTTAGGTCAGGTGACTCACAGGGTTTGTGCCAGTGCTACCCTCTCAGGATTCTGCATCCAGCCTCCTGCTCCTGGCCCAACGAGCCCAGCGTGAGCGGCACGTTCATCTGAGGAGCAGCGTAGTGCTGCTCGGGGCTTGTACTGGCGTGCGCTCTCCTGTGGAAGGGGGCGTAGCAGGAATCTGAGGACGGGACCCCAACGAGCGTATAGCAAGTGCTGTTCCCTGTGTCACACTGTAACTGAGCTGTAGCTCGGTGCCGCGGATCCACTGTATGTGTGTTGGCCATGCTCCTGCTTTCCTGCAGCTCGCAGTCCAGCAGCTTCTTCCCTTTGAACGTTTGCCAATAGGTTTCTCTCTCTCCTAACTGTCGGTCTGTCTGTCTGTCCATCCTCTGTCTATCTCCATCTCTCCCTCCCTCCCCGTCTCTATCGTCTCTATCTCTTTCTGTGTCTCTCACCTCTCCCTCCCCCTCCCTCTGTCTCTATCTCTGTCTCTATTTCTGTCTGTCTCTGCCTCTCTCTCTCTCTCTCTCTCTCTCTCTCTCTCTGTCTCCATCTCCATCCATGGCAGAAACAGATGGCAAGAGCAGCTTGGGGCACCCCTCCTGCAAAGACCTCTCCTTAGGCTGAGCAAAGAAATGAAGGCGTGCCTAGGGAACCCCCACACCTGACAAGAGCAGCTGCTGTTAGCAGAGGTTTTAGAAAACAGCGCTGGACTGGAAGGAAGCCCGGGATCAGACCTAGACTTGCCCTGAACTAGCTGTGTGACCTTGTCCTTTCAACTCTTGGACCTTGGCTTCTTCATGAATAAAATAGAGCTGGACCAGACTTGTGCCAAGTCCATGTGCCGAAGGACTCGAAGCCCAGGGTTGCTGGCACCCCGTATGGCACCGTTACGCATCGGGGAAAAGTGCTTCTTCCTCGGGGCCTTTTACTGCTGTCCAGCAGCAACGTGTGGTACTAGGCATCGCCGCAGCGACTGTGGTGGGCGTGGAGCCCACCCTCGGTGTGTGGTGCGTGGGGCCTCATCCCACATCTATCTGCAGGGCCAGTTTTACTCAATGGTAAGTGAGTGCAGGGTAGATGGACGGACGGAGGAGAGAGTGGAGTTAACCAGATGACCGTTCGTGTATCAGACCCGGGTGCCCTCGAGTACAAAGTGCGGTTGTGGTATGGTCGCGCCTGCTCCCTTGGACTTGGGTGACCAGGCTCCCCGAGGAAGGAGGCACCGAGTGAACCCCTCCTTCACGCCCTCTGGCTTCCTTACGTCGTGTCACTACACGTTCCTCATGGTGACGGTCGGTCTGAGCACCACGCCAGGCGCATTAGCTCCATCTCAGAAGTTGGAAGAGATGAAGCACGAAGTGGTTTCTCACTTATTAATTCATAAATCCTAGAAAAGAAGAAAACATTCTAAAGCAGGAAAAGTTACCATCACCTAAAGGTGTTTCCTGGTTTTCATTCATTCACACCCATCCAAGTGAACAAATGAAGTAAGTGTTCTGAGAAGGGCCTGAGATTCAGAGGCGATCCCTCTTGTCTCTGGAGAAGATGGGGGTGAGAGCTGGGAGAACTCTAGCCTCGAACCTCTACAGCTTGTGTCACTTCTTTTTAGAAATACGTTATTTTATTGTTGGTACTGGGGTGGCACTGGTTAGCAAGAACCACACAGGTCCCAGGTGTGCGATTCAGCAGTGCATCGCCTCTGTGTTGCGTTGTGTGTCCACCGCCCGGTGTGAGCCCTCTTTCCATCACTGTAGATTTTTAAAACTTGAACTCCAGGAACCCAGTGAAGTGGAGACTGAACGCATTCGGCCGCAGAGGACCCAGACGGGGACTGTTAAGTGAACTTCATCAAAGGCCAGTCAGATAACAGGATGGTGAGGGGAGAGGTTCGGTGTCAACCATGTGCTGATGACGTCCACGTGTATGCAACCCCTAACTGTCCGCCTCCGCCTGTCAGCCCCGCTCCCCCTCCTCCCGTCTTGTCCTTTTACGCGTCCCGGTAGATGACACCGCCGTCGGCCTTGCCGCTCAGACCCGCACTGTGGAGCCCCCTCGCCTCCTCTCTCCTCCTGACGTGCCGTTAATACATCCAGTCCCAGCATCTCTGCATCGAAAAGACGCCTCCGATCGGGTCGCAGCCCGGACGACTGCAGTAGCCTCTAAACTGGCTGCCATTTGCCACTCCGGTTCCCCCACGGCCTGTCTTCCCCAGAGCAGCCCCAGCGATGGCAGCTTACCGAGACCACGTCACTCGGCTGCGGCGGGGAGCCCAGTGGCCTCCCCTCACACCTACAGGAAACCCAGAGTTACGGTTCTGGCATCCAAGTCCCTGTGGGAGTGGTCCCTCCACCTCTCCAGTATCCATCCCTGCCACTGTCCTTTTCACGGACAGTGTCCCCGTCTCACTGGCCCTGTGGCCAGTCACTTCAGGGTAGATGAAAGAAACCAGACCGCAGAGGCCCCACACTGCAGACTGGATTTGTGTGACTTTCTGGAAGGGGCAAACTGTAGGGGTGGAGAGCAGAGCGGAGGGTGCCGGGGCTGAGGAGGATTGACCACAGGGTGTGGTGGTAGAGACGTGACTGTGCATCTGTCACACTCACAGAATGTGCACTACTAAGGCGCGTGGTACCGTGTGCCGATTATACCCCAATAGACCCGACTTAAAGCCTGTGTCGGTTCTTACCCAGCTGCTCATATGGTGTGGCCCCCCAGGAGCTGGGGAAGAGGGGCGCCCGTCCTTCCGGTCTTCCCTGCGCACGTTGGATCTGTGACACCGTGGACCTGCGCTCGGGGTAGCTGACGGCCAGGCCGGGAAGTCCCGTGCGCGCCAGCGGTTGGTTAAAGCCCGCTCAGACCTCCCCGAATGATGGCCAGGCTCCGGAAAGCGGCCTCAGCTGCCCGGCTCTGACGTCGGGGGCAGGCTCTGGAGGCGAGCGTTTCCTGTTTGGCGGCTCTGAACTCTCACCCGACCGGTGGACAGCCCTATGGCTGGGGCTTGCCCAGAGGGTCCCTGTGGGGCCTGGGGGAGAGCTGGGTCCTCCGTGTGTTCACCTTACTCGTTACAACAGATGCGAACGTCATCACCGCTTTACTAGTGTCCAATGTTTAATTGCCCAGAAGAAAGCATAGTTTAAATTTCCAGACACTGATTTTTTTCAGCAAACATTTGTTAACTGGACAGTTATGTGGGGTACTGTACTGAAGACTAGAGCATGCAGATAACGAGTCGCCTTGCAGTCCTCATGATAAGCTCGATAACTACTTATAGACCTCGCCGAGCCAATCATAAACCATAATAGGTCTAGATCATACGGTGGTTTCAATGAAGAGCCATTAACCTTATTCATAAGTTAAGTAAAAATATCACATTTATTTGTGAAGATTTTAGCTAAGGAAGGTTTTCTTAATATTTTTCCGTATATCCTATTTGGAAATTATGTTGGTTAGTGTATGTTATTAAAAGCAAAATCCTTTGTAGTAGTGCAGAAGGGTTTGTGGAATCTTCTAGCTTGATAGAGTTCACCAAATATTCTTCACTCTTTCCTTCGGCCTGATACTCCTCCTGCGTCTGTCTTCGTGATTCACATGTTACTTCTGCTGTGTCTCTCCTAATCAAATCAGTCATTTTCTAGTTACGTCCCCAAAGTCACCAACAACTCCTTTCCCTGTCTGTATATTTTCTTTTTCTTTCTCTTCATTCAGACCACATGGTCAGTCTCATCAATAACTGAGTGAACAGGAAGGAGCAGGTCAGTCAGAATGCTGCTGCTTAATGTCTAGTTAATGGTTTTATCCCCGCCTCCCTTGTTTTTGGTCCGGTTATCTCTGGAACTTACTTGCTTTATATAAATGAAAGAATGAACTAAGAAATCAACCAGCTAACCAAGTACTAACTAGCCAATCAGGTCTAACACATGTATGTTAGTACTTGCTGTAATGTGACTTCCAGTCAACACAAAGTGAGGTTACCATATAGAGTAAATGACAATGCGTACATTGCATACTACTTAGGATTTAAAAAATGAACAATCCGCAAGAGAAAAGAAACCAGAACCAAATTTATATGTAATGTGTTTACCGGGAGATATTACGGTAGGCTCTGCTTACATTACTTTGCTTAATCTCATAATAGCTCTTGTGAGGTATAAACTGTTGGTTTATATATCGGCTACATCACCTTTTAAGAGGGTATGTCCAAATCACTAAAATCAAGCCGAATCGTTCCCTGTGTGTGTGCTTTGACCAGAATTCAAGGCAGACGTCTCCATGAAAGGATAGCCATTAAGTGTAACAGTTTACAAATCTAATGGGTACTCTGTTCTATTTTGATTAATTAAAATTTTGCTCATAATTTTTTTTCTAATTAATTTAAAGGCTCTTTGCCTGAGTAATTATACCACAGTGTCTTTTAGTTGTATGGTAATTTGAAATGAAAAAAAAAAGAAGAAAAGCCTTCATACATGTTGTCTGAATATCTGCTATCACAACAACAATGTATTGATTGATTACAGACTATGTATAGAACTTCTGTAGTACAGGTGGTCTTAAAATGACAGTCTGTATACTCTCTTGCCCTTGGTAATTTTAGTCTGTTGGAGCCTATCAGCTAGGATGCTTTTGGCTACAAGTAACAGAAAACCTGACTCATACTGGCTTGAACAATAAGTAACTTTGTTTTCTCACATAACAGGAAAGTCAGGGGAAGGGGGAAGTCTAGGGTTGGTGGATACAGCAGCTCTGCGATGTCAGCAAGCCCTCAGGGTCGTCCTGGCCTGTGCCCTGCCATCCTCTGCTGCATTTGCGGGCTCACGGAAGGATGGCCACAGCACTTCTTCTCTATGTCACTGGCAGCATAACCACATCCAGAACGAATCAGAGAGCTGACCTTTTTTTAACGATTGAACTGTAGTTGACATACAGCATTACATTAGTTTCACGTGTACAACCTACCATCCCACATTTCTGTACCTTATGGTGTGATGATCACGATGAGCTTAGTGACCATCTGTCAGAGATCTGATCTTTGTGGGTCTCCCTTTAGGGGCAAAGACCTCTGTCTCAGGAACTTCTCCAGCCACCTTTCCCACCCAGCTCAGGCCTGGAGGGGCCGGTCACATGCCCACTGCTACCACAGTCACTGGTACGGGGAGTGACATCACTACTCGTTTAAATGCTTCAGGTGACGTAGTTGTTGAAGAATCGACCACAAGGACTACATATAGGATTAAATGCCACAGGTACAGTTTAGAATGTTCTGGTAGACCCATTAAAAATCAGGTCCGTTTAATTTTAATAATATATTTTATTTAACCCAATATATCTGAAGTGTCTTTCCAACATGTAATTGGCTTGTGAAGTTATTGAGCTATTTTTTCATACATTTCATTTTGGATTAGCTGCATTTCAGGTGCTGAGTAGCCACATGTCTGTTGGACACCACAGACCGGTAGGATGCCCAGGGCATTGTGATTTGGCCTGTCGCGCCCTCACCCCTCACCCTGAATCTGACTTACTGTGGCCACACTGGGTGCTGTGGTGGTATTGGGCTACTGCTCGCGTGCTCTCCTACCCCCATCTCTCTGTCTGCTCTGGTCCTTCTGCCTGCGTCATTCTGTCCTTGCTCACAAGAGGAACTGTAATTGTTGGATCCATCAGATCCAGCCACCATGTCACTTGAGTCACCAAGCCTTCCCCAAACTCACTTTTTCTGTTACCTCACTGTTATCACACAGCTTCCCCATCATCATTATTATTATTATTATTATTAGTAGTAGTAGTAGTAGCAGCAATAGTATTGGTTCAGCCCACTGGCCAGTGACCTCTGTGAGGTGCAGGGCTATGTCAGGGGCCTTTGTGCTCTGGTTCTTGGGAGGCATTTAGTACATGTTTATAGGAAAGAATTAGATTGAATTTCTAACAACAGTAGAATGGCTTTAATTCAGTAGAATTCATTTGCTAGAATTAGTGAGGGAAATAGACTGTTTGGCCCAGTATGCTTCCTCTGGTGGTGGCCTTACAGGGACATTTGTGAAAGCCGCCTAGTACGTCCCCGTGCTGACCTCAGAGTATTTCCATGCTCTGAATACAGGCAAGTATCATTAGGAACCTAGCAGATCTCTTCATTAATTCTTTCACTGTCTATTTGTAACTTTTAATAATTCTAACCTAACGTTCATGTAACTACATCCTTCTTAGCCTCCGAAATTGCTTTCTTCAAATCCCAGGGGCAACTTCCTGATCCTAGCATTCCATGGTGTAGTATAAAAAAAGTCAGTATTCACTGAATAATGTCGTTTGGAACCACATTCCTCAGAATCTAGAGAGTCACGAACTTTACAGGTTTGAGAAACAATTACCCGAGACAAAGCTTTTTGTTGATATACAAGGACACACTTAAGTGACATAATAACGGGCTGCGTGTCATCGTCTTCGAGGTAGGGTTGTGTCTTTGTATTGGACAGATTCACTGTAAGTTTTGAACTTCAGCTGTTCACTTGATGCACATGTTAAGCCCCACAGTGCTTTGTACCATGGGATATTGAAAGAGAGGGTGTGATCACTGCCATTCGAAGCTTCTAAGAGGTCCTGGAGCTGCCAAAATTCAAAACAGAACTTGATTTTTGTTTCACGAAATAGGTTGCTAAGAGAGATATTAAAAAGACACGTCAGTTATTTCTTTCTCTGACTTTTAACTTTATTACATAAAATTCCCATTTTATACAAATACATTTTATAGTTAAGGAATTCGATCATATCATTTTTACTTTACAGTTTATGTTTCATTAATTAGCCCAGTAGTTCACATGGTGTTTTTATGATTTTGTTTTTTTAGTTGTTTTTTAAATTGAGATGTAATTGACATATAACACTATTAGTTTCAGATGTGCAACCTAATGATTTAATACATGCCTATAGTATTGTGAAATGATCACCTCAGTAAGTACAGTTAATATCCATCACCACACATAGTCACAAATACAGTCTTATCTTAAAAAAAAAAATTCCAACAGGAAAAGTCACCAGGAACGACTTCCCACCAGTGGGTGGCTTTTACTCATGGATGGACAAGAATGGGGTCAGCAAGCTCCAATCTGTGGGCCAAACCCAGCCTCCCAACGGAATTACTAATGGTCTTTAGGTTTGGTTGTAAAAGAAACAAGGGTGCTACTTCATGTCATGTGAAAATTACGGGGCATTTGAAATTTTAGTGCGTGGTGTTCCAAAAATGAAGTTTTATCGAAACGTAGTCACGCCCTTCATTCAGGTATTGTCCGTGGTGTCTGGTCATTTCCTCTCTACAGTGACAGAGACAAGCAGTCACAAGAGAGACCTGAAACATTTACTATCTGCCCCTGTCCAGAAAAGTTTGCTGCTCTAATCCCTGGACTAGAAGGAGCATGAGGCATTCACCTTTTGAATTGTGTATCAAATGTTATTTTAAATGTGATTGATTATTCAGCATTCATTGTCTTTCAGAAAGGAGAAATGCTGCCCATATGACAGCACAGTTAGACTTGATGGTGAATTTGGGATTTATTTACTCTACCATAGAAACCGAGATCATTCTCGAGGGGAATAATAAATAAGTCCGTCTTCATCAGTATTCATCAGGGCGTTGCAGAAAGCTTGCCCATAGCAAAGGTTCTTTTGTCTCCTTTCTGAAATCCCATTTAGAAACACTTCATAGCCGGACTTTTTTTTTTTTTTTTTTTTTAAGTAATAAGGAATATTCTGTTGTTTCCATAGTGATCTTTTACTTCTTTCATTTCAGATGTAGAAGTGGTTTTCAGAACCAACAGCACGTTGTAGGGGAAGGAGGCAGCAAGATCAAACATTATGTATTTTATAAACGACTCATAATTTCCCTTATGCTCAGGGCGGCATGTCCACATTTCCAAGAGTTTGCACGTATCCCATGACACTGTGCACACAAGTGACTTAGTGACTTGGCCTATAAAATAATTTTGGACCATAGTCAAAACCCACGAACCTAACTTACTGTTCACTTCTCCCCCTTTTCTTGATGAATAACAGCTATTTTAATCAACACGAAGTGTGAAATCTTAGGTTTTAAAAAAACCTGACTTTTCCCAACTGCACTAAAAAAGATTTTGTTATTTATTTGATCTGTAACTTAGCTTACTAGCTCAGTGTTTCACAACAGATGATCTCGTTGCAGATAACTTCACATTCAGGGTATCATAGCAGACCAAGTGTAAATAGAGTCCAAAAGTATTTTCTAGGTTTTTCCCCTAATAACTTTTGTTTGGTTTTGGACCTGCAAACATACTCCATACCAGTTCCTTAATCTTAAATTCAGTATTCTAATGTCGAATTATTTAAGCAGGAATTTGATATCCCTCCTGTTCTATAGGTCTGTATATTTGAAGATGTTGAGTTGAAGATGGTTGGAAAAATAGTCTAAAAACCTTTCTGTTAACAGTTCTTACTAATGAATCATAACCAGATACATTATGAAACCAGTAAATACCATATGTATATAATTGGCTACATGGATGTGAAAGTTATAGTGGAAAACTGTTGCGTATATAGACTTTGTTAAAGTGACGATCAATGCAGTATAGTCCCCTAGGCCGTGGAGTTGAGAGCATTATTCCCACTGGAGGTCACTTTTACGACCTACAGAGTATTACCTTCCTTGTAAACTCCAATTATGGAGTTGTATATGATTTATTACACTATTTAAAACCAAAAAACAGTCACCTTCTCTCCCTCAGCAATGTACCTCATTAAGTCATGCCTCTCCCCATTTCCAAAATTCCTCTTTAGACAAACCCATTACTGGTTGATTTTCAGAATTTTCCATTTTATTCTTTCATTGCTAATATTATAGATATTTGGCCCATCCCTTTTGTTTCTAAGTTGGCAGCTAATTCCTTTTCAAAAAGATCACATATTTTAAAAATTCCGTTCAGGTCATTGGTTTCTCTTTTCTGTCCTCTAATGGAAGGACTTTGAAGACATTTTAAAATCCCAAAATATTTAATAGATATGAAGTTAAATAATAAGGGCCAATGGAGTGATTTTTAAATGTTTCTATTATCTTTCATGGGTGGTACATTGATGTTCTACCAGCAGAGCTCGCACTTTGCAGTAGGAAGTGTCACCACTACCAAGAGCCGCATTTACATTTCTCGCTCTGAAAGAACAGTGTGACCGGTGGTTTTCCTTCCTGGTGCACCTAACGGCATATGCAGGGAGTGGTCGTGCCTTCACATAGGTTCTCGCCCAGTAGGAAGCATAATCAATGTTTCAGCTCAGGGACACAGTTGCCTGGTTGTCAGAGTCTCCTTGTTGCTGATACACTTCTGCTTTTAGACACCTGTTCGCTGAGATCCTCACCTAGTGATGTCCTAAATGTCTGCTTCGCTGATTCTCCGTCTTACTATGAACTCTGACTCCTGGGCCCCCCACCTAGGGTCCCTGTTGGTTTGTCTTGCTGACTAGTACTTTTGTTCTCTCTGATTGTGTCCTGCTGGACTATCCTTTGGCATTGGCTTCTGTTTTCTGTTCCTGCCTGCATCTGGTATTTCAGAGACTCATTGCTCTCCAAATCCAAAACTGTTAGTGATTGACAGAAGTTTATTTTATAGATGTTATAGTCTATAGTCATTATAATATCCACATAATATCCATTTACTTATTGGCAGAACTGATATTCAACCTGCACCCTGATAGTGTCGCACCAACTGTTAAAATGTTTCATACTTTCATACTACTTGGCAAATAGCTGTTGACGTGTGTTTCACTCCTTATCATCACAGCCTCACGTCCAGGACTGCTGAGACCTCCCCACGACCTACGAACGGATGGGTCATTTCTTGGGCCAGCAGGAGTTTTCAGGACTCTGTTTTGTTGCCTAATTTTGGGGGTTAGTATTGTTGCCACACTACTGACTTCTTACATGCATCTCTGAAAGCAGAGATGCATGTAAGAAGTTAAGTTCTTCAGGGGGAGGGAGTGATCATTTTTCTTAAAAGGATTCTGACAATTTTTGTAGGAGATCAAGAAGCATTTTCTTTTAGTTAGCAGTCCTGTGCTACATACAGGCCATATGCTTACCATTGTATCAGCTACTGAGAAATATTTATTATGTTGTAACTAAGGAAAGCCTTCAGAGTGAGTGTGGTGAAACGTTGATGACAGGGGATATGAGAACTCTACTTTGTAATCAGTTTTACTGTGAATCTAAAACTGCTCTAAAAATAAAGTCTATTTAAAAGGAAAAAGTAGTTGGAGAAACAACAAAACATGTATCGAAACAGTTGAGGACCAATTGCACAGCAACATGACTGAGTGTCAGAAATGTTTTAGAAGTCTGTATATGAGGGCTGTCTGGAAAAAATCCAGCCCTAATTGCCTCTATTTTTCATATCGCATGGCTGGATACTTTCCGCCAGCCCGCGTCTATGTGAATATTTGAAGGCTGTGGAGTATGGAAATGATCAAGGGTGGAAGAATATACTGGATTAAGCTTTCTTGAGGAGTTGATGGACTAGGGAGCACACAGCCCACACGAGGGACACACCTGGAGCACCCAGCTGAAGTGACCAGGGAGACTGCACCTCTGGGACCCACAAGATGCCTCATAGGAACAAACACAGGGTGGCAGCCAGAATGAGGAACCAAACAATCATGTCCTGAATGAAAGAACAAAACAAAGCTCCAAAAAAAGAACTAAACGAAATGGCGACAAGCCAGATACGGGATGCAGAGTTCCAAATGCCGGTTACAAGGATGCTCAACGATCTCAGTGATCTCAAGGAGAACTTCAACAAAGAGACAGGGAACGTAAAAAGAACCAGTTAGAAATGAAGAGTCCCTGAAACAAAGACTCCATTAGAAGAAATCGAGAGTAGGTTAGATGAAAGGTGAATTTTAAGGGCTTTGCACGTCAGGGAAACAGCACGAGAAACGTTAGAAACACGGGGTTGGCTAGGAATGTGTGGGAGAAACGCTCAACTTGGCGGGAGCGCCAGGACTCAGCGATGTTGCACAAAATCAAGTACATTCTTAAAAGCTGGGATGAGCAGCATGAATTTCGTGTTCCTTGCAGCAGAGAGCCATCTTCAGTCCAGAGCTTGTGTCTGCCAGGTCCGTCCGGTAGCAGAAGTGGAACGGGGAGGAAGGCTCCCATCAGAGTAATCCAGGCACGAACGGGAGCGGGGTACGTCCGTGGGCGACGCGCAGTGTAAGGACAACAGCGTTTCTCCCAGAGAGACGGAGGGGAAGAATCAGGAGACCTTGGTGGCCGACTGAGTTTGCTAAAAAGAAGCAGAGCAATTGAAGTGGGTTTAAAAGCAGACGACCAATGCGGCCAGGTGAGAGCTGGCAAATCTTTCCAAAAAGCCAGAGTAAAACTGGCTGCAACCGTCAGAACAGCAGTTGGAGGACTCTGGAAGCATTTGTGCACGGAAAGGCGGCTGAACGTCGGCGGGAGAGGTAGGGTTCTGTGGGACCTGAACTCTCACTGTGACCCCCCAACCCAAACACAGGTTTATCGGCAGAGTAGAAGCTTCATTGGATTAGGGTGTTTGAGCACAACCACTGACCAATCGCTGAGTGACCACTGAGTGACACAGACACAAGGGTGTCCCCTGGAAAGCCGGGTGTATTGTGAAAGCAAACGCAATTAAACCGACACAACGACTGAGGAGAGGCGTAAGCAGACGGGCAGTTAGGACTGGTCCACCCTACCGCTCCAGCCCCACTTCTTCGGGCTCAGCCCGATACACTGACCCTGACGTCTGACTGTTTCCTTCCTTTTTACACACTTAAAAGCTGCATCTCGGCCTCTTTAACCCGGCTGGCACTCTGGTTCCCAGGGAGCCTGCGCCTGGACTCAGAAGGACAGCTCGTTCTCTGATGCTTTCGGAAGACGGTGACTGAGGTTTTCGACACATTAAATGTCAGTTCCAGGAACGAGATTCAGTAGAGCACTGAAGACTTGAGGTTAGGACCACAGTGCGAAATTAGGGAGAAGGCCATGGATTTGGTCTCCACGTAAGTCACAGGAAGGAGCCAAAACGCAGACCTTGTGAACACTACACAGTGAGGAGATTGGAAACCCAGAAAAGGTCAGGTTGTTTTTTTCTAGCGTTAATTAGAACTTTACATAAGGTGGTATTTTACCTTGAATTCTCCAGGTTAATCATTGTAGTGAAAACTCACACCTTGAAAGAAAATCAATGGATACAGAACAGACCAGATTGGAGGAATTACTTAAGATTACAAACAACAACAACAACAATAACACACCAATCTACCTAAAATCCCCACACAGGACAGGAAAGTATTTTTGATCTTTCTGAAGGGAGGCGACAATTGGTTCCAAACGCAAACCGCACCGTGCAACTGCCTCCTCCACTAGGTGGCAGAAGTAAGCTGCCGAGAGCGTGCGGTGGCCTCACGCCTGGCTTTGTCACTTCTGCTGAGTGACTAAACCGTCATTTAGAAAAATTGGAGCACTCTTTGCATTCGAAATACATAGTCTCTGTAATACCCAAATTTTCCTGTGAAACAAGAGAGAGGCACAGTGGAGATACATAACTTGTGTTGATTTTTGGTAGCAAACACTTAAGAATGTTTGGGGACACACCCTGAAATATTAAATATTTGCATAAAACACTACAGAGAAAATTACTGTGGTCATTCACAGTTTTGCCCGAGAGTCTTGGGAAACCCTAACTGTCGAAGAACCCTGCGCCAGACGATGCGCTCTGTTACGTGAGCCCCGTGTCTGGCCCTGAGTAGCTGGTAGCAAGCCACCGGGGGTGTTACTGAAACCGGGGTCTCCTGCTGTGTGGTTGCTCTTCCCTCAGGGCCTGTAAGAACAGCAGCCGAGTCTGAGGTCTCATCAGTTGCCCGGGACACAGAATATGCTTCGAAATAGCCTGAGATACAGTAACGTGTTCAACATGTACCATTTAGAGATCCTCTTTATTGGGGTCACCAAACAGTGGTCCACGTTGATTTTTAATGTTAATGTTAGTGGCGATTTCCCTTCTCTAAGGAGTATTTTTTCCTTCTTTTTATATGGATTTTACTTTGTCCTTTGGTCTCCAGATGGCTTTGACAGGGCAGCAGACTATTGCATTTATTCTAATAGAAACCCACTCCTTCCCTGAGCCCAGGGCACAGCCTGCAGTAGTGCCTGCACCCCAGAGCTGTTGAGAGGGACAGTCCCCAAATTGCAGCCAGCAGGCGGATGTGTGGTTTCTGCCCCTCACGCCTGCGCCCAGATGCTAGCATTGCCTCACTTGTCCAAGTGTCCTTATTGAATAGTCTAAGGGAAAAGCAGCCACTCACCACATATTTATCCAGTGTCTCAGTGCACCCCAAATAAAAAAGGTCCTGCTGTTTCTAAACCCGAGGCCAGGTGCGCGAGGGTTTGGTTGTTGTTGTAGATGAGTAATTTGCAGATTGTGATTCATCCTTCAGGTCAGTTCCGTGACAAAGAAGCCCGTTTCATTCATTTTTCCATTACAGGCTTCTCAATTTCTGTAGATGGTAGAACTCTGTGAACAGAGAATCACGTGTCCTCCCAGGAAATGAGCCACGCTCTGACTTTCAGCCCCATTGATTTGGAGGTTTTAAAGTTTGCCCACTTCAATCGGTCGTAAAGAATCTATTCAGCAAACTTCATCATGAAGCACTTGAGCGGGCCGTGCACCGTCTGTGTGGTGTGTCAGATGGCGTCTCCCGCGCTCGCTCAGTGTGCCTTGTGCCTTTTTCATTACAAGGAAATCTGTCATTCAGGGTGTTACAGCTTACTCCCTGGAATCAGAGTTCTGGGCTTCTCCGTCTCATTTCATGAATGGGGCTGATCGCTGGTTTCACCCCCAATTGAATTTATAATTGAGAGATTAATCATTTGTATCGTTTGCTTTCGAGAGGAGATTGTAGGCAGTAACAGCTTTTGCCACTGGTTCCTACAGGGATGGTTCTAAGTCCAGAACAAAAGATTGTGATTATATAAAAGTAAATTCATGAATGCTGCACCCAAGGCCGTGTGAGGCTCTGTGGGTTCATGGATCTGGAGGCTGGAGGCGTGTAGAGGAGCGGACACTGTCCTGAGGACTGATCATCGTGGACAGAAGAAAATCTAGAATGTGAGGGAAATTACCTGGCCTATTAGAAATGTCAGCAGATGCCACAGAAATCTGGGCGACAGGACAGGGATGATTTTCAACTGAGAAGATTTTATGCAGAAGTGACCTTCTCTGTAGAAGGTGAAGGATGAGCCCGATTGTCCTTTAGGCAGTAGAGAAAAAAGACCTTTTGTAAAAGACACGAGGTCTGGCCTGGGGGCTAGCATGAGGTGGGGCGCTGAGAGGGGAGCTGCAGGCCTCTCCACTGCACAGGACCCTTGGGTTGGGGTGTAGCATCACTCCTGACACATTAGTGGGAACGAGGGCTAGAACGAGAGCTAGAAATCAGACTGGGAAGCGTTTTGGACGCCAGGATAGAGAATTTGGATCCCATCTAGTGGGTCACGGGGAGCCATGAAAATTTGCAGACAGACACGCAGAGCAGTTATGGCTAATGACCTGGCATAGAGCTTATACAGCGTGTATATTAAGTGAGAAATAATTTAGCAAATTATCTTCTCCAATTCTGAAATTCTGTGGAATAAAATAATACAATGCTGCCCTGTTGATAATATAGTTTATTATTACATGACTTAAATCACTTAGTGTTTTTCTTTAATTGGGAACATCTGAGGGCTGTCCGGGAAAAAAAATCCAGCCATAAATGTGATATCACATAGCTGGAGACTTTCCGGACAGCCCTGTGTGTTCTACAATATTATGAAGCAACAGAAAATCCTACGACACAGCTGCTCAATATGAGCCATAAAAACATTTCCAGTTTGAAGAAAATACTTTTCACAGATTCGGTAATCGGGTCCTGGGTCTTTTGAATACCACTGGGAGGAACTCTAAGAATCATCTCTTGTGGGCCACTTGTGGGGTTCCCTGCCAAGGGCTATAGAAATGGGAACTCCTTTTTTTCTCCTTTGTGAAATAATAGGTCCTTTACCAGGATTAGCTACTCCTGGAGAAGAAACAACAGATAATTGAAAACATCTTAATTACTTTTATATTTTGGCTGACATTTGTGGGCCAAAAGACAAATTGCAGATGGTTTTGGTCAAAGAACAATAATCTTACTAAGCATGCTTTTGAAAATACTTGTTGAATTTCACACTTTTTCCTTTAAGGCTGGAACTGTGGATTCCGTGATAGGTAGGGGAGAACAAAGGCAAAGAGACGTCCAAGTTTCTCTCCCCGGAAAGGTATTTTAACCGTTATTATAGAATATGCTCAGAAAACTGACCCAAAGACTTTACCTCTAGACCAGGTATGTCTAACCTGCAGCCCAACACAAATTCTTAAAACATCATATAATTTTTTTGCAAGCTTTTTTCTTTTTTTTAGCTTATCAGCTTTCATTAGTGTGAGTGTATTTTACATGTGGCCCAAGACAATTCTTCTTCCAGTGTGGCCCAGGGAAGCCAGAGGTTGGACAGCACAGCCTTAGATGGCTGGAGTCTGGGAAATGTTTTTACTTCGGCCTGCTTGGGAAGGTTTATAGAGAGTGAAACGTACTACTATTAATATACTTCTTCCAGAAGTAAGGTGTCTGGACTGTGTGTGTATGGGGTGTATAACGTAACATAATAGCAACAATGCAATAGATATTTAAAATTTTAAGACATTAAATACATTGAATATCAATACATAATTCTAAAAGTGGGTGTACTTGGTCGTTTGTATCTATTTTCTTTGTATGCAAAGATATTTTCATCTAAAAGCCTAATGTTACTCAAGATAAAATTTTAAGATCTAAAGTACTTGGTTCTCTTTTCTTATTAAATAACATCTTAATGAGAGTTCAACACTTTTGTTTAGTAAACAGTCAACTGGGAAGGTGTCCACAGTTTTCTTTGTAGAAAAGTTTTCACAAAGGGAGAGTTTTCTGATTACCAAGTTAGTTACTTTGAAGCACCTGGCAGATTACATTAGTCTCTTATTTGAATTGGTCCTACAAGAAGACATCTATTGTACATCACTAGTGATGCATTAAATTGGTTATTTATGTTTTAAAATCTAAGCATAGTAGACTCTTTTGTGTTGGCCTTCGAAGATCGTCATTATAATAAAACATTTTGAAATGGGTAAAGTCCTTTTGGGTTAGTTGATGCACCACTAAAGAAACTACAGATTTTAGCCCCTATGTGGCTATCTCCTAGTTTAGTAAAATATGAGAAAATAGTGCAAATTACTTTATGTTTATGTGAGAAAATTGTTACTTATATAATTACTTAATGTTTACAACTCAGACAATAATAAAAGAGAAGACTGATCACATCACTAGTCTTGAGTTCAGTTTTCTGAACATTTGAACCTATTAAGATTAAAATAAACTGTGCTATTTTATCATGCTCTTCAAGTGTAATAAATAGAGGTTTCATCTTGTGGCCACTAATACCATATAGTTATTTTTAGAACTGGAATTACAGCTAAACCATGTATTGGAATCTTATTTTCAAGCTTTTATTAAAAAAACTGTAGAAATGACGTAAAGCAGAGGACCAGTGATGTTTGTTACTAATAACTGGCAGAGTTGAGTATATTTGGGCTGAAAGTTTCCCACAATTATTGCGTAACTCAATACTAGGAATAATTTAACTCCAGGAATGGTTAAAACTGTTTGTTTGTGTAATGACTAAGTACATACTGGGCCGTATTAGCTGGACAGGTAGACTGGCAGAGAATGGGTCTCATGCTTTATAGAATCCCTGAAGTACTAGACACAGACATTACTTGATAAAGATTCTCAATGGCAATCTCACCTCTGCGTTGCCTGAAAAAATAAAGGATAAATAACATCGAGGCAAGGCTTCCCAGAGCCATCCATGTGAGCACCAGTCTCTTGCACCCACACTTGCTTTTCTTAGACAGGGAGGTGATCACTTCTGATCAGAGTTCGTCCCTGCCCCTGTGGTCCTGAGCCCGTGCTCTGGGATGTGCTGGTCCTGGGACTTGGCTTCCCAGCCCTTGCCATCTACCTTTATTCTTTCCTTCACCATACAGATATCTCCTCTGTTCTAAAAAACATCTTCCCCTTCCACCACACCTTCCTTTTTGAGCTGTTATATTATTTTTTTCCTCTCTCCCATTGCCCAGTTTTCCCACTTTCTCGCTTCTAATTCACTGGTGGCAGTCAGCGACTACCATTTGATTTCAATCCCAACCACAAGGCCACTGCAGTCACCCTTGTCCTACTAACTGTCCAACAGCTGGGCCTGTACTTGCCCTCCCCCCAGGCCACCTTTCTTCAGGATTGCTTCTCCACCCTGTGGCACCCTCTTTAGCCGTGACTTCCCCTTTCCTTTTACTTCTTATCTTCCAGTGGCCCCCTAAATGCTGTCGTACCCATGTTCTCCCTGAGGTAGCTTGGTTTCCTGTGTGTCCTGTGAATTGCATTGTTGTCCACATTTTGATGCCTTCCCAAGCTCCACATTTAACTGCGAGTCCCTGCACCAGCAAGGTTTCTCCAGAGAAACTGAACCAATAGGATAAACAGAGGGTGCCAAAACTATGTACACAAACTTTAAGAAAGGAGAAAACCTGTATTAACATTGTAATACTCAATATAGACTGATAAGAAAAGATGACTACAAGTCAGATTTGACTTCTGCAGTGACAAGAGGTGTTCAAAGTGGTGACCATCAGCGTCCAGACACTTCTGATGACAGCGAACTACTGCTCAGCAGTGTTGACCAAAGTGCCCACTTGTGTCACTGCACATGCCGTTTCAGTTTCTTCCCGAAGTCCCGCCTGTGTAGCCGGTTTCCTACGGTACACCCCATCCTTTAAGGTCCCCGTAGGTAGAAGTCAGGGGGTGTTAAGTCAGGAGAACGTGGGGTAAACTCAACCACACCTCATCATCCTATCCATTGTCCTGGCAGATGGTCTTGTGCTCCTTCAATGACAACGTGCTTCTGCCATTTTTGTCCTGCCTGTCGCATGGTGACACCAAGCATTCATGTGATTAGCGCCATCTTTTGAGTGAACGTCATACTACACGTTGCTACCATAATTCAATTCAACTTTGAAAAGTAACACATAGATAACACCTCCTAAAATGTGTATGCAGGTTTTGGCACCCCTGATATATGTGGAGGGGGCGATCTTAAATAATTGGGTCATGTGACATTAGGGCCTGGCAAGTCCACCGTCTATTGGGTCTCGAGGCAGAATTCCTTCTCTGGGAAACGTGACTTTGTTCTTCAGATGTCATCTGATTGGATGTGGTCCACCCTCATTATGGAGCGTAATCTTTTTTACTTAAAGTCAATTTTTTATAAATGTTCATTACCCCCACAGGTCTTTTGTAGATGTGACATGTATTGCTGGGCACCAGAGCCTAGCCAACGTACAAGCACCCATTGCACTCCCGTACCAGCTCCAGGCTTATGTCTCATGGGTAGTTGGAGACACAGACTGAGATTTGACACTTGGTCTTGTGCTCACAGGCTGGGTTACCTTGGGCAGGATTACCTTCTTAATCTCCCCAGGTAGCACTGTTTTACAGAACTGTAATTCCTGGTCTACGTTTGTCTTCATGGTGTTCCTTCCATGGCAGCCCCATGCCTACCATAGTGCCCGTCGCATAAACACTTGATGAATGACTGGAGTGCACAACGAATGAAAGCTGGGCGAAGACTTGCGTTTTGATGACAGCTCAATGGAGAGCTAAGGTTCAGACTTCAGAATCAGCTGCAAAGTGCCTAACAAATTCCTCTAGGTAAAGAAAAAGCAAATGCACCTGTATACTGTATGTAGTGTGTTGCGTATTTACTTACAGAGAACGCAGGCCACACTGTATACACGTATGTACTGTACAGGGTACATGCCCTGTGCCGTTTATGCACCACACATTGTACGTCTCCTAAGTGCAGGGCAATGCGCTAGGCATGGGCTGCACACATTAGGAGTGTCCCCAACTCTGCCTTTATTACTTTCCTCACTGGCCTCTGACATGTGATACAGAATTACCTGGAAGAATAGTAGGTGACTCCAGCATATCAATAATGTTATTTCTTTTCCTCCAGAAATGAGACCATATTGTATGTCAGGCTGGTCCTGTTGAGTGCTTCTTAAATAATATAAGTCAGGGGTGTCTATCCTTTTGTCTTCCCTGGGCCATGCTGGAAGAAGAATTGTCTTGGGCCCCACATAAAATACACTGACACTCAAGATAGCTGATGAGCTAAAAAAAAAAAAAAAAAAAAAAAAAAAAAAAAAAAAAAAAAAAAAAAAAAAAAAAAAAGGGTCTCAAAAAAATCTCTTAATGTTTTAACAATTTGTGTTGGGCCACATTCAAAGCCGTCCTGGGCCGCAGGTTGGACACACCTGGTATGAGTCATGTAGAAAGTTGACTTCAGATAGGCTGACCAGACTTGCCATTTTAAAGGGGACAGAAAACAACGGTACTGTCTCATTTCAAATGGGACTTATGGTCAGCCTACTGACGCCTTGAATTTAGCCCAGTGAGACTAGGCTGACCATACGTACCATCTGAAACGGGACAGTATCGTTTTCTGTCTCATTTAAAACGGTACGTCTGGTCAGCCTACTTTAAAAGACTTGATTTTCTCTTATAGGCAAATTTTCAAACAGTACATCTTAGGCTAATTATTAAGGGATCAATATGTTGTTATGTTGCCACCTGTAAATATAAATCAGTATCATCTTTCACTGTATAATGTTGAAATAAATATTAGAGATTTGCAGCAACAAACACTTTTTATGTTTTGACAAAGCAAGCATGTGGGATGTTTTATGAACTTTACAAAAATAAGAATTCTATTATGTGATTGGTTTGTAATGATACAGAAAAATTTGTGTGTGCTATTCTGTTAGAAGGGTCAAAAGATTATAGTAATGTCAGAGAGTACATTCATATAATTTTGTGAAGTATAGTCTAAGAAACTCACAAGCTAATTGAGATAATAAACAATTGTACCCAGAGATAACTAACTTGCAGAGGTCTGTTGCGAGTATAACTGATAATTGAAAAGTTGTCCTGTGATGCAAGTAGGTTCTACTAGAGGCTTTAAATTACTAAAGGATACCACATAGCTAATGGTTTATACATTTTTCTCAATTAGAACCTGAATACCATCACCTGTTTTAATGAGCATGGCCTTTCCCAGTAATAAGCTGCCAAGAATTGATGATGATATCTATTATTGAACATTGATTGCTTGTGGTTGGTTCACTACTATAAAATCTTTTAATAGCCTTCATAACTTAGACTAAATGAAACAAAGCAGAAATTAAATAGGCTTTATCACCATAGTAGTAATTTTGAATGTTTATTCATTTGGAAGACAGTCTTAATGATTCTTAGGATTACAGAATGATCTAAGCTTCAGATGCAGCATATACAATGAGATGGGGACTTGGAGGTTAGTTAACAGATTTAAGCCAATTTAATAGATTAAGTAATCCACTCTCTGTGGGATTGAGTTCTAGAGATAATTGCCAGTTCTTTACTTCTTAATGATTTGTTCAATGTTAGGAAAAATCATCCAAAGTTTAAAAATACCAGATAAGGTAGGAAATTAATGAACCTTGCCTCATAACAGTGTATCTATGTTCCATGGAAGCATTGACTCTATGATTTCCATGTGCTGAATTTTATTCTATTACTATATTAATTTTGACAATAAAGTAATAATAAAGTTTTTAAAATGGAAAGAACTGTTAGGAACTGCCTAGGTCTGTGTTGTCCAATATGTTAACCATCAGTCACATGTGGTTATTGAGTATTTGAATGTGACTGATCCAAATTGGGGCGTTTGCTGCAAGTATAAAATACACACAGGATTTCAAAGACATGGTACCAAAGAATAGAAGAGGATTTATAGGATCTCATTAATGATTTTTTTATTGATTAAATGTTGAAATGATAATATTTTGGATATATTGGATTAAATAAAATGTATTACTAAAATTAATGTCATCTGTTTCTTTTTACTTTTTAAACGTGGCTATAAAAATGACATGTAGCCCACATTCTGTTGGACTGTAGTGCTCTAGATAATCACTTTTATTTTAAAGATGAGAAAATGGAAACCCAGAGAAGTGAAGGGACTTGCCCAGACTTGCAGAGCTTATAAAAGCAGGGCTGAAGCTCAACCCCAGGCCTTCTGGTACCTGACATTCTAGTACATTTTATCAAATGTGACAGCGAATACAAATGCATGCACGTATGCACACACGCATTCCAGAGTGTATACATCTAAGCATGTATTGGTTCCTTCAAAGTTGTCAGCTTAGTGTCTTGAAAGACTTATTTTAGGGATACATATAAGTTTCCACTTTCAGAAATATCTTCAGAATTTATCAAACATTTTTTTGGTAGCAGCTTTACCACTTTTTGTGGTGGCTTTGAATTTCAGGAATAACTACAATTATTTGGAGGTGTCAGCTAAGTAATATTATTGTCTGAAAGTGTGGTTATGAAAGAAGGCAACTTTGTGTGTGTGTGTGTGTGTGTGTGTGTGTAAGTGTGTAAGGTGTGGGGGGGCACACACTTGAGGTAGACAATCTCGTGAAAGACAGTTCCAAAATGGAATTCTACAACTATATTAATCCATTGTTGCTTCCCTAGGTGAATATTAATACGATAATACTCATTTGTATACATGATTTCTGTGATATTTTAATTATTTTATAGGCAAATTCATTAGATAAACCCAATAATTAGTTTTAACTATATACATTATATATTGAACTTTATGAGTTATTCCATCTAGTAGTCTATTATTTATTTTAAGAAGCCCTGACTTTAAATGTGGGTAAATTAAGTAATGAAAAAGGGTGAGTTTTTATTGGCATTTTATTTCACGACTTGAAGATTGCAATATTAAATTAGAGAAGACAATAAATAAGAAATAAAATCATTAGGTAAAGTAAGTGATAATTTCTTTTTTAATAATTTGTTACAAAACATAAATGCTTAAGATAACCTTCTTTTAGCATTTTGACTATTTCTTATAGCCATTAACTATTTTAAAAAGTCCTCAATTCCAATTAAATGGCAGAATATTTTTACTTTATTTGTGTAACTGAGAGGAAAAAACACATGGTATCACCCAGAGAAATGAAGAAATCCTTCTTAGGTCTGTTAGTGGTATTTGTAAATAGCACATGTAATATGATATCTGTAAATTATTGAATACCATAAGTATATTCCTGTTTATAACATCAAATTTTATGTATAGTAACATATTTGGTTCATTAGAATACCCGAAGAGATCAGTTGACTTCCAATTTAATTAAATCAGTTTTCTTGTACACTATTTTGGGTAGTAGCCAGCATTCCAGATGAGATACAAGGTAGATTTATTGCTTTAATTGCAAATAAAAAAAATCATACCCCAAAAATAATGGTAGAACTCTCCTTTTATCAGTAGAATGCATTAATGTAGAAATGGCTGCACATTTTAGGTTTTTCCTTTTTTCTTTTCTTTCTTTCTTTTTTGGGTGGTTCCCTGGCTGGGAGTCGAACCCAGCCCACGGTGTTGACAGTGCCGAAGCCTAGCCACTGCACCACCAGAGAAACCCCTAGGATTTTTATATGAATATAGTAAAGGAGTTCTGAGATTATGTAAAGGAGCTCTGAGATTATGATAAAATGTTCTTATTATACATGACTCTGGGGGTTATACAGTATCTTGTTTCTCGCCATGTTCTTGGTTCAACACAATTGGGAAAATGTTGTTTTCCTTTTCTCATTTATATAAATAGTGACCTAGGGAGTTCCCTGGTGGTGTAGTGGCTTAAGGCTTTGGCGCTGGCACTGTCAACGCTGTGGCCTGGGTTCGATTCCCAGCCAGGGAACTACCCACATACAAAAAAACAACAAACAAAAAAACAAACAAACAAAAAAAACCAAAAAAATCAGTGACCTACAAAATCCAAAATGTTGTTTGTTAACAAAACTTCGCATTAATATTTAAGATAGCATTATTTCTTAATCATTTTTATATTTCTGATTGCACTGCAAGTGATTACAGTTTGTTCTGGATCCCTTGTAAAGGATCCTTTGCTCTGAGTCATGTCATAGATTTTTAATAGAAATTGGTACAACTACTGCTGCATTTTTAATATTGATCAAAAATGTGACAAACTTTGATTTTCAGATCGACTGATCAAGCTAAACTAGTTTTATTTTATATCTCTGTTTGACAGTTGCCATACATGGACTTGAAAAATCAGTCATTCTATCTTTAAAAATTTAAACTTCCTTGTATACAAAGAGAAAAGAAATATCTATTAATAGAATTAAAATGTCAGTGCAAAATTATTTTTGAAAAATTATGCATGCTCATTGTAAATCACCTGCCATCGTGATTACTGTACTTGCTTCATCGTTCTTCTCTCTATTTAAGCACCTCTCCATTAATCTATCTTTTGAGGGAGCTGCATTTCAAAGAAATGAGCAGACTTCCATATGCTGCCCCCACCCAGTAATTCAGCGTGCATGTTAATTAGCCTGAGTTCAGCATTTGTTTATGGTTCTTTTTTTTCCTTTTGAGATACGATTTACATAGAATAAAATGCACAGATCTTAAGTGTGCCCATTGACAAATTCTGACGATATGCCTGTGCAACTATAAAACCCCTGTCAAGATACCACAGAAAATTTCCTCATGTCCCGTTTCCGTAAATCCCAACCCTCATCACCCTCAAAGGCAACCACTGTTCTGATGACTTTCCACAATATACTGTATTTTGCCATGTATCATGTGTACTTCTGGACCAAATTTGTGCGGAAAAAATAAGGGTGCGCATTATACATGGGTAGTACGAATTCCAAGTCTATATAAATGTTTTTCTTTTATTTCTAGAGTTCATAATGTAACTCTAAAAACCAATGACGATATATGTATACAAAATAATACCCTGGAATATGACAGTCGGGTTTTCTCGTATAAAAAATTTTATACATAAAATTTTTGTAACTTGTATCTGTTCTTGTGTTTTGTAATTATTTATTACATAAAATTTCTCGTTTTAAAAAAATAAATGTTAACATTCCTTGACAATACGAAAAACAAATACCTAAATATAAACAAATAAAAATTCAAATTAAAAAATTAAAATGAAAGATGTTTTTCCCTGAAAGTTTGGGCCAAAAACGTGGGTGCGCATTATGCAGTGGAGCACGTGACACTCGGCAAAATATGGTATTACTTTTGCCTGTTCCAGAACTTCATATAAATGTACTCACCTAGTGTACCCTCTTTTGTGTAATGCTTCTTTTACTCGGCAAGATGTGTTTGAAATTTATCCACCTTGTTGTGTGTATCCAGCTAGTTTCTTTTTACTGCAGACTTGTATTTCTTCACATGACTATGCAAGTTTGTTTATTCATCTTCCTTTTAATAGACACCTGAGCTGTTTCCAGTTTTTAACTGCCGTAAGTACAGCTGCTATGAACATTCTTGCACATGTCTTTTGTGGACATGTTTTCATTTCTCTTGGATCAGGGTGGAATGCTGGGTCATAGGGTAGGTGGCCAATCTAGAAATCAAATAGACTATGTAATTGGAAGCAGGAGATGGAGAAGCTGTATTCTCCCTGCCAGAACAAGACCAGGAGCAGACTGTGGTACTGACCATGAACTGTTCCTATCAAACGCCAGAGTAAAGCTAAAGAAGTGAAAAGAATCATAGTGCCAAATTATAATGTAAATAACATTCCTGATGGATTTACAGTCCACATAAAAAACAGATTTGCACTGTTAAACTTAAGAACCAGAAGAATTGTGTACTGAAACTAGAAATATTATTGGGGAAGAATGTGAAAAGATAACGCCAGGGGTAAAAAGGAGAGAAAAGCCAAGATGAAGGGCAGAGGAAGCTAAAATTGTTAGACAGTGAAAGGCAAAAGCAAGAGGTAACAGAAACAGGGTTAGAATCCTGACTGCGGCTTTTCAGTGACTGTCACGAAATGAAAAGAGCCATTACACTAGTGGGTGCAAGGAGATCGAAGAGAACAGCAGTAAAGGAAAAACGAGATCTCTACTAGAAGATTCAAGAAATAAAAGGGAAATTCAAACCTAGATTTCTCAGACCAGTAGAAAATAAAGGGAAGGTGGAAACAGTGTAATGGAAATCTATACAGAAGAGACAAAAGGATGACAGATACCTTTGAAGAAGGTACCTATGAGAAGGAACCTGAAATTCTAGAAAGCAAAGGGACCGCTGCCCTATCCCATCCTCACAGAGACTGAATCTGTTAAAATCCTCATAAGAACACGTCAACAAATATGGAAACCAAAACAGTGGCCTCCAGACTGGAAACATTCAGTATACACCCCAATCTTCAAGAAGGGAGGTGCCAAGGAGGGGAGTGACTATTGGACCATTGCTCTAATTTCCCATGCAAGTGGAGTGATGCTCAAGGTGATGCACCGAAAGCTTCTGCCCCCGTGGAGCAAGAAATGCTGGGTGTTCAGGCTGGATTCAGAAAAGGGAGAGGCACTCAAGATGTAATTGCAAGCACCCGCTGGTTGCTGGCGTGCTGCAGAGAGTCTCAGAGGGCTGGGCTGTTTCACAGACGACAGTGAGGCCTCTGGGTCACTCAGGACAAGCCATGGGTTGCTCCGAAAGAAGTGGGTGTGCCTCAGCGCTCGACTGTCCTGACACCCAGCCTGCAGCATGGACAGGAAGCCGCTCTCAGGACAGAACATGGAGAGACAGTGTGTCCTACAGGCGAAGGTGTCGGACACGGGTGCCCTTTGTCTCCCCGTTAGTGTAATCTGTACACAGAACATACCATTCAAAAACCTGGGCTAACCAGGAAGGAGCAGTGAAAATGGTGGAGGAAGTATCAATAACTTAAGACATGCAGACGAGAGCATCTTACCGACGGGAAGCAGCAATGGTATGAAATGACTTCTGACGCAAGCGCCGCAGCCGGGCTGCATTTGAACCTCAAGGAGACAGACCTCGGGACTACAGGAGAAATACACAACATTGCCGCGGATGATGGAGACGCCGCCATTGTTAGAGGTTGTTTACCCCGGTCCGGCCATCAGTTCAAATGGAGACGCAGCCAAGAAATCACGAGAAGGCTGAGACTCGGAAGGGCAGCCATGGAAGAATCAGGAAAGGTCACCGAGAGCAAAGATGTGTCATTAGAGACCAAAGCTGAGGTCATCCGCACCTTCCCAGTTACTATGTGTGGATGCAAGGTTGGACTGGGAAGAAGCCTGATTGGAGAAAATAATTGCTTCATTTGAAACATGGTGTGGAAGAGAGCTCCTCACGTCCCCTAAACAGCCAAAAAGATGAGCAGGTAGGTCCCACCGCAAATTGAGCCTGAAACATCACTGGAGGCAAAAAGGACAAAACGGAAGCTGTCCTACTTGGGTCCCATCATGAGAAGGCAGGGCTCTTTGCAAAAGACATTAATGCCGGGAAAGATAGAAGGCAGCAGGAAAGATGGGAGCCCAAATACAAGATGGATTGAGTCCATAAAGACGCCACAGGCACAAGTCTACAGGAGCTGAGCGGGGCTGTGAGGGCAGGACATTGTGGAAGTCGCTTGTTCACAGGATCGCCAACAGAGCTGACTCCTCGGCGTGTGACACACACGGTATATGCCGTGAGATCGTATTTGGCACTCGCACTAGCGATGTATGAGAGTTAACAGTTGTTGCCTTTCCTTGTGAACATTTGGTACTGTCCTTTTAATGTTAGCCATTCCAGTGGGCGTGTAATGATGTCTCATTAGGATTTGAATTTGTTGTTCCATGATGACTAATGATGTTGAGTACTTTTTTATGTGTTTATTGGTCATTCATACGTCTTTCTTTGTGAAGAGTCTGTTCAAATTTTTGCCCATTATTAAATAGGTTGTCTTTATTATTAAGTTCCTGGAGTTCTTCATACGAGGTGGGACAATTAATTTCGCAAACTCATCCGAGGAGAAGCGCTACATACCTCATTTGAATATCATCACTACGGCCGGCCACCTTTGAAGTCCTCCCCTTGCGAAGCTATGCACCGAGGCCAGCCCCTAGTCCACAGGAACTCTTTCTGGAACAGCCATCAGAGCTGTTGTCATACCTTGGCAAGGTTATGACACCTTACCGAGTTGTTTGTATAGTGCGGCCGATGTAAGTGCATGGTGGCCAGTTCGTGAACTTAATTGTCAGATTTTGGGGGTGACGACAGCTCCATTCCAGCAAAAGAGTTCCAGAATTGCTTTGAAGAGTGGACTAGGCAGTGGTCAGTGTGTAGCTTCATAAGGGAAGCGCTTCGAAGGTGACCGTAGTGATACTCAGCAATGAGGTAGGAGTTTAACTAGGAGTTTGCGAAATTAATTGTCCAACCTCGTGTATTCAAGATATCAATCCTTTGTCATACGTGCTTTGCAAATACTTTTTCTTCGTCTGGGTTCCTTATTCGTCTTCTTAGCAATGTGTTTTCATGAGAGAAAGTTTTTACTTTTAATGCAATCCAATTTATCATTTTCATTTTATGATTCTTTCTCTTTCAAGAGACCTTTTTCTCTTCTCAGTTTGTGAAGCTATTCTCCTTTGTTTTCATCTAAAAGCTTTATACTTGTAGTTTTGCATGTGGGACAAAGAGCTCAAAAGTGAATTTTGTGTGTGGTGAGAGGAAGGGGTCGAGGTTCGTTTGTTTTTTACTCGTGCTGTTCACTTACGAATTCTCACACGGTAACAATGCTTCGGTGTTTTGTTGGAAATCAGAAGAGGGAATAAGTGTAGATCTATTTGTGGGCTCTGTATTTTGTTCCATTAATCTGTTTGCCAGTATTTCTGTGACTTTATATTAAGTGAATGATGATTTTTAACAGCTTTACTGTAGCTTTATATTAAGCGAATGACCATTTTTAACAGCTGCATATACGCCAGTGTTCGTAGGTACCTTTATTTTCTTGCCAACTTTTAATTTAATTTAATTTTAACTTTATTTCCAACTTTGTACTACTATAAAAAAAACACTGCCATGAAAATCCTTGCACATATATCTTTCCCCACTTGTTGAATTATCTCTTTGAGGTCATTTCTATATATGTGAGAATTCTGGGTCATAGCATGAGGGCATTTTTCATTTTGACATACGAGCCCCCCGGTCTTTACTACTCCCACAGCCTTTACATTAGAGCACCTTACTTCCTCCTGCCATCTGGAGAGTAAAATTTCTAAAAGGTAATTTTACTGAGAATCAGAGAACTCGGGCCCTGGGAGGTTTATGGATGTAGCTGTGTGTTGCGTTTATGAGACTGGCATTAACTTAAGTTTCTCCTCTGGGTTCTGTAGAAAGTATCCCTAACGGGCAGTCGTAGGAGCATCGTGCCAGCGCGCGGTGACTTACGGAGCCTCGGGTCCGCTTCGCGCTGGTGGGCATGGCGGCGCGTGGAGGAGGGCGGCGGCCGAGGTCGACTGAGCTGATGGCACGGCTGTGATCGTGGCGTCACCTCGGAGAACTCTCGCTGAACCCTGGCCTGAGGCTTCCAAAACAACTCCAAAACGCTTCCACAATAGCAAACAGTCTGGGTTCATTTAATGGCTACCTGGTAATTTTCTGACATAATGGTAGCTTGTTTATCGCACAGCTCCCAAGGCCAGTCTGGTCCGTAACAATGAAATGCTTTATTATTTTTGTGCTCTATATTTGCACTGGCCTCTTCAGTGTCGAGCGTTGGAAACAAAGCTCGGTACTGGACTTCTTCTCTCACACCCCCCCTCCACCCCCACTTCTTGGTGATGTGGGGAAGGAATTTTCCATTAATGCTATCTGTCTGAGGCCAGTTTACAGCGGAAAAAAGGCCGTGCCTACACAGAACATGAGATTTTGCTCAGGTTAATGGTGTCTTTCCTTAAATATTTTTACATTGCTAAATGAAGCTTTATTCTGATGTATTTCATAAGGATAAGTTTAATGAATATTAAACCAAGAGGTCAGGAGATGGACGTTCTAGTCGCAACCCAGTAATAAATAATTATGTGAAATTTGGCAAATTACTTAAATCTCTTACTAAATTTTTATAGGCGCCAGTTTCCTCATCTGCACAGCGAGGGGTTTGCTCCTTGTTGTCCCCACGATCCCTTGCTGTTCGGAAATTCTTTGGTTGACTCTATTCCAAATTTCTGACTTAGGATAAAAGCTGGTTTGAAAACCAGTGGATTGTAAATATAGCTTACCTAATCTTTTTTCTTTTTTGGGGGTTAGACAAAAGCCAAAGTCCAAGTTTTTAAAAACAGATTTAAACCCCTTCAAGTACTGGTCCCCCAACCGTGCACACCGTGCCTCCTAAACGATCCCCGAGCGGAGGTGCACATGCACAGAAGCGGGGAGCGGCAGTGGCCCGGGCGCCTTTGTGAGTCACCTGTAGGGACGAGGCAACTAGTGACAAGTCTGATTCACGGCTGAGTGAGTGCTCGGCGGGCCTGCTTCACATGATCCCCACTGAGCGACATCGCTGACCGCCTGCTAAACGAGGCCTGTTTGAAGTTTCTTTTTAACATTTCCAAAACGTTCATTCAGCAGGACATCTCCACTGGTGTTCTCCGTGTCACCAAATCGGCAGCTGTTGAAGTCCATTCACTTCAGCATGAAATGTTTTCCTAAGTGCTTTTTTTTAATTTGTGACAACAGCGAAGTCAGCACAAGTCTGCAGTTCTACCTGATTCACATTTACATGTGTTAACGGCTCCTGGCTGCGGCGGGGACTTATTTGCATTTGTACCCACGAATGGTTTTACTATGGAGGGTTTGAAATGGGCCCGGCTTGCAAAACATACAGTTCCATGGAATTATTTTTTAAATAATTTATGCAATCATCCATACTTTGAGTAAGTGAGAGTTCATACTCTGACTTTAAAGCAGGAACGTGTATTTCTTATGAAGCCCTGGTTGGGGTGACTTGGGTGCCCGTAGCTGGTTTAGGATACGTTTAAACCTCCAGATGAACTATTGTTAAATGTTGCATGGTAGAATTTATACATTCTCTAAGACATTTCCCCCTTTACCAGGAAAAGCTTCCAGGGAAATAATTTAACCAGATAAAGTAATGTAAAATTCTTGCAGCAGAGACCTGAGAGAGCTGGCAAAATCTGATGGTAGAGATAAGGCACGCCGAGGTCTACAGATGACGTTGAGCGGTTTAAATGGCGCGGCGCTCCTCGGAGCTGGGATCTTTTCTTATTGTCAGTAAGAGCCATCTGTCTGTAACTGATTGCAGAGTTAGGCATGAGAACTGCTGTGTTTTTCCCAACAGGGTTTGAGCAAAGCCCGCTTTCTGTTTATTCAGGCTTTAAAAGACCGAAGTGTAGTTTTATAAGTTCATTAACTTGCTTCATTCTTTGAGGTGCATTTCCCCTCCATAGGATGAAATTTCATTGCAGGCTCAGAAGCAGCAGATGAACCCATTCTACAGCCTAGCGGCACGAAGCCTTCCGCCATCTACACGCGGAATTCTGTGCAAATCAGGCTCTCGGGTTTCAGCGGGAGGCACAGGGTTGCACGGTGTCCATTTGTCAAGTTGATTGCACCGTAGTGAGGTTACATTAGCTTGTCTTTGAACAGAAGTGAAATCTTATGCGAACCTCCCCTTTCTGTCATTTACACTAACATCCATCCTCTTAAACCCAGGCCTCCGAGAAAAACAAAGTGATGGCACAAAACCATCAGTCACTCACGTTGTCTGTCATCTGTTTTCTTAAGGAAATGACTTTTAAGTCAGAGCAGAGAACTGAAGAAAATTAACAAAGCTTGTAGTAGTAAAAGTGGGTGGAATTTTTAAAAACTGCAGATGTCTTTTTGAGAAGATTTTTATATGCAGAATGCCAAAAAGGATACCCCCCCCTTCATAATGAATCTCATGAAATGTTATTTCTTCTTGAACAATAGACCTACTGCTGTGACCAACTGGAGGCTTTTTTTGCTTAATGTGACTCCATGCTAATGCTCCTCAGAAACTTTCTGCAAAGTTGAGTCGATAAAACTCAGCCTTGGTGGGTCTTCTGACAGCTTACCACCTTTCAATTTACAGCCATCTGAATTGCAGTTATGAAACAGCAAATCTTGCATATAGTAGGCTGCTTTGGGGTAAATGGTACTTTAAATGTAACTTATTAGCATTTCATTACCTACTGTTACACTTAGACTATCCCTTTAAGACCGATCCTCTCCGTTAAAACCCTCACTGCATTGCCAGGGATGGCCAATCCAAGGCTGGTGATCAAATTTGCAGGTTTTATTTCCCTAAGCCTGTTTTATGGGCTGAAACACTCGGGTCATTTGCACCTTGTCTCATTCATCATGAAGCAGTTAAACTCAGATTGTTAAACCAGGAGAGGTGAGCTGACAGACAAGGGTACATTAGAGGAAGGTTGTGCTCAACGATTTATCCATGCCATTTGTGCGACATTTATAGCAAACTGTGTCTTCTTGGTGGACTTGAAAAAAAAAAAGCATGGAAGAGAATTTTAGGACAAGGGAGGATAACCAGTCTTGTTTTCAGTAATATCTTTTTATCATTTTCATTTGCTCTATCATTAATTAATATTGCAGACCTCTTGAAAAAGGATGACGGGCCAGCACCCGGATGTCTGCCTTGCTGTTGTTCTGGAGACGTGTTCATTAGTTACATTGTTAGTTTACTAGTTACATTGTGGCTTTTAAAAATAAATTTGAAAATAACAATCTCTTCCACAAAAAGTACCGCTAAGAGCACATTCAATCTTTATTGAAAACCTGTAGAAACCCCTTAAGCACCGACAGACAGAGTGAGCCCATGCTTCTCTGGACTAGGGAATAGAAACTTAGATTTTTTTTTTTCAGAAAAGAAAATACATTTGTACTTGCATTAATTATACTCAAATGCATTCTACGAAATGCCACTCCTGTCAACCCCTGTCCCCACAACAAGTTAGTAAGTGTGGTATCAGAGAAGTTTTAGTTTTCCTCCCCTTTTGCAAGTTCGGTGAACATTTGGAATGGGTGAACGGCAGAGAAACCCAGAAGATCAATCTTGATTAGTTTATTTTTCTTAGCAAAGATTTTGATAACATGATATAGCTTTATTCTTCGTTCTCTCGCTTTTTAAGAGGATTGCTTATTTCCTCTGTTGAGGGACGAAATACTGTTAAAAGCAACTCATGAGTGAAATAGTAAAAAATACCATTTAGGTAACTGAATCTTTCATTGTCAGTGAGGATGCCTCAAATTTAAGATGGGTCTTTAATTGCCCTTTTCTCCTATTTCTTCCCAGTTTAACCTCAAGGTGATTTTTAAAGTTGTGATTTAATTAGGTGGTCCTTCTACCTTTGCTTTGGGACAATTTATTACGTCTTTATTTCCTTTATTACAGCTTTATTTCCTTGGACTAGCAGAGACATAAATGCTGGGTCCTCTGTAATCAAAAGCTATTTCATGATGAATTTGGCCTTCTAAGTAGGAGATTTGATCATATTTTTAATCTTTGAACATTCACAACTGGATAAAAACATGTCAAAAGCACTGCAAAAATACAGAAAAGATTGTGTGTGTGTGTGTGTGTGTGTGTGTGTTTCTAATTTTCTAACTAGTCTCATCATTTTATTTCGGATTTGAAATTATGTTTACAAATAAAGGTAATTTAAAAGTTTATACTCTGCAGAAGAGTACATTATATTACACTTACATTTATAAGGGACAAAAGTATCTATGGTAAATTTATCATTCATTGCCATGTATTTCCTAACATTTATTGGGTGTAAACTCTGTGTCACAAAACTGAAACTGTTTTGCCTGGGTTAAATATTTGAACTACACAGAGTATTTGTTGTTTATAGTAAACTGATTGTTTCCCCCAAACAAATTATGTAAGGAAATTTGTATTTCAGAATTACTGATTCTCCCAAATATTTCATCACCATCGGTTAATACAGATTATGATTCATTATGAAACATGAATTAATTTTTGTTACAGGTTGTACTCAGTAAAACTTTATATTCCGGCTTTTAAATGGAGTCACCTCTCCTTGCTTGGATCCCACGTTTTGGTTTTCTTTTTCAGTATCAGTTGTTAATTTGAATCAACCTAATTTATTCTGGGATTAGTTAAACCACTGCTCAACATGGATTTTGGCGCCACAGGTCGCTTTGTGCGGACAGATATAAAACTCTTAAGATGTGCCAGGGTGCCTCTGTGGGCCGTTGGCGAGGAAAGTGGCCTTTTGCACACTGCAGGACGATCAGGCAAGGGGTGGCCATTGGACAAACAAACAAATCAGAAGAGCTCCTCTCCCGCTCTTCCTCCAGCGGAAGGGCAGCCCCGTGTGTTTACGTGAAAGCGCAGGCAGTCCGAGCTTCATCCCCCGAGGTCTGGGCGCCTCTTCTGTCATCACGGAAAACCCACGAGTCATCTCTCCACCTCCCCGGGCATGGCCAGCAGCCTTCGGGGTGTTCAGGCTGGGGAGGAAACACCAGACCCCCTCTCTTCCGTGAGCGAAGACACATGTACCAAGCTTCGCTCCTGCCACCTTCCAGTCAGTGAGACGAGTGTGTCCTTGGGCCATGGCTCCACTGACGGATGTCACAGGTAGGCGGGAAGGTGCTTAGTGCACTTAGTCACCCCCGCCAATTTCAAGAGCTCGGTGGCCCGAGAGAAAGGAAAATTCTGAAATGTTAGATATGGTTTGCTATGGCCATGATATAATAAGAGATTTTCTTGTATTTCCAGATTAAAACATTCTTTTAAAAGCAGACATGAAAAATAGATAATAATTTAGGAAAACTGATAGAAAACGCATTTTCTAAAATTAGATGCCTTGTTTGGTAAAATAACTGTTTTGGTTTTTATACAAATAGCTAGTTGATAATATGCAAAACTAGCCCCGAGTACAAGCTCATGACAGCAACTCTTTGCATGTAGAATATGTTAATATTTCTCCATTCACATGATGTTTGGAGTAACCTAGAAAGGAAGTAATGTAAAGAAAACTCCATCAGGGAGCTCCCTGATGGTGTAGCGGTTTAAGGCTTCGGCGCTGGCGCTGTCAGCGCTGCGGCCTGGGTTCGATTCCCAGCCAGGGAGCTACCCACATACCAGAAAAAACAAAAAAACAAAACCCCCCAAAACTCCATCAGGTTATTTAAGTGCTTACATATTTGAAATAAATCACAAAAGAACTTAGGAATTTGCAACAAGCGATACACTAATAGTAAAATTCTTAATTTCACAGTCACCATTAAGATGTCAGTTTAGTTATTTGTTCGTTTACTTATTTGTTTATAAACATGTGTGTTTGCTCACGGCAGGCCGGTTCGGGCCTCCCCTCGCTGGGCCTCCGTGCACTGGGCGCTTCTTTCCTGAGGCCCCTGAAAAATGGGGTTGTAAACTCGTTCCAGGTGGGGTGTTGTCTTTTAAGGACCCAGAATGGTGCCTGAAAGATAGTCAGTGTGTGTTATATTAAATTGATGGACAGTTTAGGACCGATGATTCTTTAGAAGTGTAGGGGTGGCATTCTCTGAAAGGTTGGCAATACAGAGCTTTTAAAAGTGTTTTTAAGTTGCATGTCATACCAGTTGCTGGTATTGCGGGTGACATCGTGAATTTGGACCCCGGGGACTGTGCTGGCTGGCCCCGCTGCCGTGTTTGTTACTTCTGCCCGTGAGGTTAGGATGTATCTACCTGAAAAGTTGGTCTTGGAAAAAGGATGAAGTTAGGCTGACCAGACGTCCCATTTGACGTCCCATCTGGTCGGCCTACTGACACCTTGAATTTGGCCCATTGAGACTAGGCTGACCACATATCCCGTTCAAAACAGGACGGGGCCATCATTTTCTGTCCCATTTAAAGCATAAAATACGTCCGCTCGCTCAGCCTGAGAAGTGTAATTGTGATGTCAAATTACTAAATAATTAATAAGGTATGGAAAAAAGTAAATACCTTAAGGTTATTTCTTTCACCACTTCTGTCAGGGCCAGTTGTCAATCCTCATTTCACTAGGGAGAATTTTGGAGGTAATTGAAACTAACCTCAAGTGTGCTCAGTTTTTTGAACTTTTACTGCCATAGAGAGCTGGGCGATTTATCAGGCTCAGACGGAGAGCTGGTGGCAGAATAGGAGTCACAGTCAGTCATTTCATCGCATGGAGGGCAGGAGCCACAAACAGGAAAGGGGGACCCCATTCTATAACCCAGGTGTTGGTAAACGGGGCTCACCTCCACTTTGCAGTTGACACACTTTCATTGTAAGTAATAGATGGGTTTGCTGAAAATCATTTAACCCTCACTGTATTGGAATGCATGCTAATAAATAGCCCCCCATTAATAAGGTTCTACTGTGCTAGGTCTCCAGGGCTTCACTTCTATTCCAGAAAGAATGTTTTCAAGACTGAGAGTATCCAAATACTGCATCCAACTGACTTTTTCCATTATATAATCACTTGCACTGGAAATATATATTCAGAACGAACCCTTGTCTTTGAACATTTCAAGGATGTTATGTTAACTTGAACCAGATTCCAATGCTCTGTAGCAATTCTAGACACAACTTCAAAACAATGACTTCTTCCATACTCCCATACTCATAAATGTCAAATTTTTAAAATTGTTTTTAAATCATGTCATCATGCTGGCTTTTAAAATCTTACCATTTATTAGCAGCATCCGAAGGGACCGACTGATGGGAACATAGGGGCTTGATGAGCTCATGGTTATTGTCATCCCTGTCTTCGTATGAAATGTAGCTTTTTAAATTGTTCTTGACACTAAAAGTGAACACACCAATCACATCTTAATATGAGCCCAACTCTGGGCATGACTGTATTTTTCTTTTCCTCATGAAAATGCTCCATTGCTGACGCCATGGCTGAAACAAAATTCTCAGCATTTAAAAGAGAAGAGCTCTCAAGAGCGGTGACTGTAAACACCACTCAGGCAGCGTCTGATACTAAATGGAGCATTATGTCCGATGCACGTAGGCACGGCCTCGGAATGTCCCACACGGTTAATCTCTGAGTCCCGCGTGTCAGTCACACCTTCTTCACATACCTGGCCCGGAGCCTTAATGGAATTCCTCCTCGTTATTTCAGTGATAGCTGACTTCCTCTGTTTTTCCAATTGTCTGCATGTGGTGCCAGCCTCTTCGAGGAGCATCCTGGTCCCTAAACAACACTGTAATGTTCTACTAGATGCTGACAGTTCATTTAAACAGCCCATCTTGCTCTCAGTGTTTTTATGTTCATTTACTGAAGTTTAATCAGAAGAGATTGCATTTTCTACATCATGCAGCTTTGCTTAAATGTTAATAGTATATGACTGTAGTGTAAGATTTCAAAGGTTTAAAAACTCAGCATCAAGGAAATTCTCTAAGCTTTGAACTGATCGCTTTGGAAAGCATAGATAAGCGCTGTGTAAATGGTCGCATATAAATCACATATTTTTAAGAGGAAATTACAACAAACCAAGTCAATGATGTTGTCTAGACAATTTGCAAGATATTTTTTTTCTTCTGATTTTTTCAAGTTCTCGTGGACATGCTTTTTGGTTTTATTTTACTGCCTTTGCTCCTTAATGTTATGTTGTTAAAATTCTTTCAAGCCAAGTGATCCTTTTTCATCTTTTATCAGCATGTTGAAAACACTTTTTCTATACCCCCATTTTCTTGCTGCTAGAACTAGAGACCAGAGAGGAAAGACGAACCCTTCTGCCCTCTAACGTGCCTCTTGTTTTAGACTTTAAAATTCTTTTGCTGACCACCGATGACACTGCGTGTGGGACTTAAAAAAAAATTGTTGTGTAGGTACAAAGCAAAGATTAAATATTATTTTTGGTTCTGACACAAGGAAATTAGCAGAGGTGTAGGAGCTTTGTTTACCATTCTTTGTAAAGAAAACCACCACTTAAGTCCTCCCAGTTGCCTAAATAGCATCCAGGCTTTAATTTGAACCTAGTTTTTTCATATGATCTCAAAAATGATGTTAAGTTTTGTTTAGGGAGCGGTTCAAATCAATGAACAAACTATACATAAAACTATTGCAGTACCCAATTATTGCCATATGATGAAATTTCTGTGCCACAGTGAGAGATTCCTGATCTTTCTGACTGAAAAAATCTTACAGCTTGTAACCCAAGTAAAATACGTGGGTGAAAAGTAAAACTCAAGTGCGTTTTGTACACATATGTAGTCCAGTCCATATTAAATGAAGGCAGTGGACTGAGATGACTTCTGCTCCTGTTTCTTGAGGGAGATTTTTCGGGTTAGGGTATTCGCGTGAGGGCATGTGTTTGCATGTAGTCAGCTAACAAAGTGCCAGGGGGAGGGCGTTCCTCCTCCTTTGAATCCCTTTCAGACCTAGAAATATGTCGTGTGTGCTAAAACCCACCGACTTGTTTACTGTTCAAATGTCTCTTAAATTTTTGAACAAGAAAGAAAAGCATTTTTTTTTTTTAGATCCTGAGTCTTTTTCTTTCTTTGTTCTTTACGTTTTGAAGTTATAACCGGTAGCTGTGGTGGCCCCAGTGGGAATCCGCCAGCATTTGCAGTCCAGGAGTAGTCTGCACGCTCGCCCGCAAACTCCCGGCCGTGTGTCCGCAGGCCATGTGTCGGTAATGAGGAGTGTCATACCTGCCCAGAGGGCCAGGCCGATCGTGGGGATTCGATGAGATAATACGCATAAAGAAGCCGCCCCACACCTGAGGGGAGCTTTCAAAATGGTATATGCCATTTTTCTAGCAACAGCAGCAAAAATAAACTCTCCAGGCATAAAAGGACACTTAAATAAAAGGGAAAAGGAGCCCCCGGTGTGGGATAACACTCATAAGGCTATATATACACAGACTAGCTGCATAGTGGGGAGACTTCACTCAACATGGCCCCCCAGTGGCACTGGACCTAAAAGAAAACAGAAGTTCTGCCCCAGAGAGCTGTGTTAAGGGGAGGGAATTTTTGAATCATACTCAACTTCGATTCATCCCCAAGCCTCAGTCATCACAGGCAGTGTGTTTCCACAAGCCGCCTTTCCTCCCTTTAAAAATCACAGTTAAAAAGCAAAGGATACGTCCTCATATTCCTGAGATAGGAGTTGATGTAAAACAAATTTCAGTTCTCTTGTCAGTGTTTAATATTACTACACTTCAATATGACTAAGATGCAAGTGGGCCTTTGGTTGGGGAACGTACGGATGTAGGGTTGCAAAAATGCACTTCTAGCTGGACAAAGTTTTAGCTTGGTTCACCCTCACTGGAGAAGTTTTTGGCTGATGGGATCCAAATACTCGTTCCTAGAATTAGAAGCTAAAAGAGACTCTAGGCCCAGACTCTCAAACTTTGGCATGCCTCAGTGTTCCCAGGTGCACTTTTTTAGAACACAGATTTCTGGGTCCCTTCCTGGAAATTCTGATTCAGTGGGTCTGGAACGGAGTCTGAAAATTTGCATTTCTAACAAATTCCAAGTAAGACCGCTGCCTCCAGCTGAGGACTCACCCTGCATTGTTGTGGAGATCATCTTTCTTAACCACTGGAAAGCTGTTAATGTATTAATGTTACGGATTTTCTGTCAGGCATGTTATAGAGATGATTGTTCTCTATACACAGCTGTCTGTTCTTTGCACTGAAAGATTTTCAGAGCAAAGACTATTACCAAGGATTAAGAAGATCATTTCCTAATAATAAAGAGACCAGTTTATTCAGAAGACCCAATGAATCGAAGTTGAAAGTGATTCAAATTTAAATTAAAATCAATAACAGTGCTCTAGGGAAAATCTCCAATATTTGGAAGCTAAAAAGCACACTTCTAATGAATGGGTCAGAGAAGAAATCACAAGGGAAATTAGATCATATTTTGAATTAAGTGAAAATGAAAATACGACTTGTTAAAATTTGTGGGCACAGCTAAAGCGGTATTATAGGGTATCTTATAGCCCTAAAATGATTGTGTTAGAGAAGAAGGAAGATCTCAGATCAATGGCCTCCCCTTATACCTCAATAAACTTAAAAAAAGAAGAAGAACAAATAAGCCCAACATAACCAGAAGAAAGAAAATAAAGATCAGAGCCTAAATCAGTAAAATAGTAAACAGAAAACAAAGAAAACCCACGAAACCAAAGCCTGTTTTTTTTTTTTGTTTGTTTGTTTTTTTGGTTGGTTCCCTGAGCAGTGGCGTTAAGAGCGCCAGTGGCGTTAAGAGCGCCGAAGCCTAGCCACTATACCAGGGAACCTCCTGAAAGCCTGGTTCTTTAAGATCAGTAAAATTGATAAATTTTTAGCCAGACTAGAGGTCAGGACAAAAAGAGAAAAAAAAAACCCCCACAAATTTCCACTGCATCTATAAGAAATAACAACCCTACAGATTCTACAAACATTAAAAGGATAATGGAATATTACAAACAGCTTTATGCCATAAATTCAACAATTTATATGAAATGCTAAGTAAAATAAGTAAAAAAAACAAATACTGTATGATTTCACTAGTATATAAAATCTAAAAAAACAAACAAAATATTAATAAAACTCATAGATACAGAAAATAGTTTGGTAGTTGTGAAGAGAGGCAGTTTGGCAGGTGGGCAAAGTAGGTGGAGGGGGTCAAGAGGTACAAACCTCCAGTTATCAAATGAAGCGTGGGGGTGTAATGTTTGATGTGACGACTGTAGCTAACACTGTGTGATATACAGGAAAGTCGTTGAAGAGTAGAGCCTAAGGGTTCTCATCAACCAGGAGAAATTTCTTTCTCTTTTCTTTTTATTGTATCTGTATGAAATGATGGATGTTAACTAAACCTATTGTGGTCATCATTTCACAGTACATGCAAATCAAACAATCATGCTGTATACCTCAACTTAAAAAACTACAGTGCAATACTGCTTCACACTCATTAGAATGGCTATTCCCAAAACACAGACAATACTAAGTGTTGGCAAGGAAGTGGAGAAATTGGAACCCTTGTGCACTATTGGTGAGAACATAAAATGAATAGTGCAGTTGTTATTCAAAACAGTGGAGCAGTTCCTCAAAAAATTAAACACAGCATTACCACATGATCCAGCCATTTCACTTCTGGATATGTACCCCACGAATTGAAAGCAGAGACTCAAAGAGTCACTTGTACCCGCATATTCACAGCAGCAGTATAGTAACCACAATGTGGAAGCAACCCAAGTGTCTATCACCAGGTGAACCGATAAGCAAGATGTGTTATATGCACATATGGAATATCATTCAGACTTGGAAAGGAAGGAAATTCTGATAGATTCATCTACAACATGGATGAACCTTGAGGACATTATAGTAAGTGAAATAAGTCAGTCACAAAAAAGACAAATGCTGTATGATTCCACTAGTAATGTGGTACCTATCTTACTAAAGATGGAAAGGAGAATGGGGGTTACTAGGAACTGGGGGGCAGAGGTTCAGTTGGGGAAAATTTCTGGCTATGGATGGCGGCGATGGTTGCACACAATGTGAATATACTTGGTAATATACTACTGAGCCGGACACTTTAAAATGGTAAATCATACTCATATGCTGTGTATATTTTGCCAAATAAAGAACATAGAACAGAGAATAGACAGCAGCCCCCACCTGACCACAATCCTGCCAGATACCCAAGTCTTGGTCAGTGACAGTGGCCTGGAGGCAGCGAGACCTCTTGCTCAGGACTTGCTGCCTTCTCCTGGAGCAGCTCCTGTCCAGCCTCCAAGAATCGAAAGCCAGACGCGGCCTCTGCTGAGACTTCTCCTGGCCTCCCATCCAGTCACAGCCATGGGGCTCGTTCCCTAGGTGTTGCTCTGCTGTTCTACAGAACACGCCCAAAGGTTGTTTAGGTGATAGAATGTAGATGGTGACGTTATTAAAAGAAAAATCAAAGGAATAATTATCACAAAAAACAAGACAGTGGTCCACTCCTAGGAAGGGAATGAGAGGGAGCCTAGGGGCTTTCAAGATACTAGTCAGGTTTGGTTTCTTACCTTGAGAGGCGTGTGGCTGTTTGTTGGTTGTCTTTTTTTTTTTTTTTTTTCAATAAAGTTGAATATATCCACTCTTTGTATTACCTTTGTCATAACTAGAATCTTTAAAAATATTTTAATTATTCAAATGACATCAGAAGGAATGCAGCAGCAGGCATGCCATGCTCTTACATTTATGATGATCGCTTTACCTTTCCGTGTCACATGGAACTTGTTGCTTTTACAAGTCTATTTCAGTAGACTCCCCAAGTATTGGGAAGTAATCGCTCCAGTCTCTCCGTGTATAAGTCAAAATGCTTGCCTCCCTTGGCAATCCTTGGACTTTGGTTCCCACGGGTTTTGTGTTTATTTGATGACACAGACTTCTTGAACTGGTTACATTTGTGTTTGTGATTGCTATCTGTCATAGGCCCTCTTTTGTCATAGACTGAGCTCTTGAATATAGCCATCGCAGGGTTCTTAAATCATAACCTGGCCCCTTTCTTCTCCTTTCTTTACCTGTTGTACTTCTGAATGCTGACTAATAGCCTCACACCCATAACAGAATTAAGGATTCCCTCCCTCCTGTTTCCACAAAACCTAGCACATACTAATGTGTCTGTACATGTCAGACTTTTGTTGAAATTTGTTTACTTCTGTTTCCCACTAGGCTGTGAGCTCCTTGAGAGCAAAGATCATGCCTTACTCCTTATCTTCCTCCCTTTATTGCAAGATCACATTTATTATATGTTGGATAAAAAGATATATTTTGAGAGAGGTGTAATGAATCTAAAATTTTTTGGAAACTTTGGAGTAAGACCATTTCAAATACACACAGTAAAGTGCTCTTTTAGGCTCCCTCCCACCCCATGTATATGTATGTATGCATAGTATGTAAATATATCTGCATTAGAAGATCTCCAGCTAAAGTGCTGATAGCTGTCACTGATTGCAAATTTGATAAAACCTTAAGACTAGTTTTCTTTAGAGTTTGTTTAGCCTATTTCTCTGCAGCATTACAGTTTTCATTTTTACACGAAGCATTCATTTTCACACAACCGGCAAGTTTTACAGCGTTTCCCCCATTGTGGGGGTGCGCGAGCGTGCGCATGCGTGGAGCGTGGGCGCCAAGGTGAGCCGCAGTTGAAGGAGATAAGACAGAGGAATGCAGGAAGGGAGACTTAGAGCAAGTGCTGGAGGGCCCGGCCTCGGGCTGTGAGCTGAAGGTTTCTTGGTAAGGTTCCTAAATTAATTCACTGAGGACCTGTTTTATAAGTTGACCAAAAAAATAATCAATGTCTAAAATTCAAACAAACTATTAAATTAAGAAATGAGAAATTTGAACACTGGCTGATGTGATGGTGTTAAGGAATTATTGTTAACCCTTTTTAGGTACAAAGTCATGTCATGGTCATGTTTTTAAAGAGTCCTTATCTTTTTGAGATTCATACGAAGACATTTATCAATGAAATGCTATAGTGCTTAGGATTTGCTTTAAATTAATCCAGGAGTTGAGGAAGTGGGTGAAGGTATACACGAAACAAGACTGGCCGTGAGTTGACAATTGATGGCATGGGTTCACAGGGATTCATCATACTACTGCCTCTACTTTTGTGTATCTTTGATTTTTTTTTCATAATCAGTCTTTTAGGGAAAAAAAACAAAACAAACAAGGTTCAGCTACCGAAATTCATAGGTCTTTGATTAATAATCAGATATGCAGCCGTCCATCAATTTCTACCATCTGTCTGTCTGTCTAATCTATTTCTCCATCTGTCTACCTGTCTGTAGGCTTTGTCTTATTTCAGAAATAAAAAAGACTTAAAGTGACTTTTAAAAATTCTTAATAGAATTTTTTTAAGCAATGGAATTGAGAAAAAAGCCTAACAATGCGACAGGTAAGATACAAAAATCCGTGTGACGCGTTTCTACACATGTAGTCGAGATCCCGCATGAATTTGTCCATTCCCTTCCTGACAGCCCTTGTGAAACAAGGGACGTCACCAGTTTGGTGAATCATGGAATCTTCTGATAAATCTAGCTAGCTGGTGATTTGAAATGTACTCATGAAACCAGTTTCTGTTGCTGCGTCTTGAGACGTGTTGACAAGATATGGGAATGTGGCTGCCTCCAACCTGACTGCTGCTACGGCTCTTCCCCTGTACAGGCCTGGCCCCTTCCAGTCCCCTCCAGGCCGGCCCCTTCCAGTCCCCTCCAGGCCTGGCCCCTCCAGTCCCCTCCAGGCCTGGCCCCTTCCAGTCCCCTCTAGCAGCCAAATCGGTTTTCCAAAACCGGAGGCAGTCGGTGTCATTCCTCCACTTAAATACTTCAAAGAAGTGACTTTCGGACTTGCTGACTGTGACTTACAGTAAGAAACTTACCATGGCCCAGTAGACACATAAATAATGTATAAGCAAGTTTTATGATGTCTGTTCCGTCCTGATCTCCTTGGTTGAAAAAGTAATGTTGGAAGTGATTTCAGAGCGGATTAATACATGAGATCCGGCGGTGTGAACGGATTCTTACTGTACACAGGACAAAAACTGGCTCCGTCCCAAGGATGGTGGTGTCTCGTCATTCTCTGACACCTGCTCACCTCTGCAGCCTCACAGCTACCCCTGCCACTCGATGACCTGCCTTTTCTGAACCTCTGCCCACCGTCCCGGGTGCCTTTGCCTGCTCCTTCCCAACTCCTCCCCCATCTGCCTGGTGGCTTCTTTCCGTCCTTCCCGGGTCATCGGCAAAGTCGCTTCCTTCAGGAAGCGTTATCCTGAGAGTGTAAAGTGTGTGTCATCCACCCGTCACTGGGCTAAGCCCTGTGCGTGGATGACCTCATTTAAGCTCCGGTCACCAGAATGGGTGCGTAGTAAGCACGTGTTGGATGACTTTGCTTCACTTCATGCCCCTGTGCTCTTGTTTAGGACAGGAATGAGAGCAACAGTCTCGACCCTACAGTTTCTGCAGGACTTAGAACCTACTTCTCTGACTGGCTCCTCTGAGCATTTGTCTCTGTGTGCCCACTGCACCTATGGCCAGCAGGTTGTCCATGGGTACAAATGCCATGGGGAGTGTAATCATTTCTTCAGGCCTGAGAGCAAAGTGCAGTCCATATCCAGTCATCTGGGACCTGGGTGAGAATACAGTCAGATCCCAGCATCTGCCTCAGTATATTATGTTGTTAATTCATTTTCTTTGATGGTTGCTTTTAAAGCCTGGTTTAATCTAGCAATTCCTATTATTAGAAGTGTACTGAATTAGATTATAAATGTTATGCAGCCATGATCAAGGCGACTTCTATCTTTAATCTGTATGAGGGTCAAAATACCAAGTCACAGTGCATTACCCAGAATACAAAGCCAGAAGGTAAATTGGCTGAATGTAATGAACCTGCTTTGCTCTGCGGTGAGTCAGAGCCATGTGAGTCCTGGGAAATGGGACAGACACGGTAACTAGGTTCAGCTTCAGGTAATTATTAGTATTTACAAACAGTAATGACCCACAGCAGGTAACTAGTCCTTGAAAGGCCTTTGTAAAGTAAAAATAGCCCAAATGTTTTCAAGCTGAGGAGTTCTATAATCACATCAAGCCCGTCTCAGATATGTCATCAGATGCACCTAGAATGGCCTGGTCAATTCCACTCTGGCTGGTCTGCTCTGAGGTCATTTCGTGCCATTCTGATAATATAGGTTCTTGAATAGGAAAATAAGATCATCCACACAGCTCTCATTGGTGACAATAAACATAATTTCCAAAATAAGGGTATAGTATTGTTTTTAAAGATACTATTAGCCTGAGTTCCTAAATGGATAATTAGCTACTTTCTAAAGTTGAGAATCACTTAGGAACACATAACTCCTTGGCCCCGGTCTTTAGAATGTTTGACTATCCCAATAAACTCAGAGTTCCCTGTTGTCACATTGTAACTTCATTTCATACCATCTTTTTAGTTGTTTGTAATGTTTTAATCAACAATAAAGTGGAAGCCAGAATGCTAGAGTGAAAGCGAATTGGGTTAGTAGTTAGGGAACCGGAAATGGAGTCCGCGTTCTGCTTCTGAATGTCTGTGGCTGTGGGCGCATCATTTCACCTCCTGGGGTCGCAGGTTCTTGATTTGTAAAACAAAGGGGTTAAAAATCAGAGCTTGATCATTTTCAAAGGGATCTTCTATGAGTTTAAATTGCACTCAAGGAGACCCCGATTATCTATCCGTGGGAAAACCCTTTGTCAGTGTAAAGAAATCTAATAAATGGTTTCGATTCGTTTTCCTAGATTACTTTCAGGGATGTGGAATCTCCAAGGTTTTTAAGACATCTCAAAAATGGAATAAAATCCAAATAACCAAAATATGTATCAGTATTTATCGATCTGTCAGTCCATTCTCCATTGAATTTACAACTCCATTTCCTGAATCTATGATTTATAGTAATAGTTAAAATATTTATGTGCATTCGTAGGCCACTTAACAAGGTTTCGGTCAGCGACAGACAGTGTGTATGAGACGGTGCATGTGACGTCGGTCCCATAAGATTATAGCGGGGCTGAAAGATTCCTCCCCTGGTGGCATTGTAGCATCATGGCCCAGTGCGTTTTTCAGCTGTGTAAGTCAGTCATGTACGGTACACAGTACTTGATAATGGCACAGGTTTATGTATTGACTGTGCTATACGTTTTGTCATTATTTAGAGTGTACTCTTTCTACTTACAGAAAACCAAGGTTTGCTGTACAGCACCGTGTCATGTTATGCTGGCAGCAGCTCACACTTAGGTTCACCACGTCTCCCGATGGCATCATTTTCTCTTGTGCTTGATCTCATCTCGTGGCGTTCTGCACAGTGACAGGCCGTACAGGCCGGTAGCCCAGGCGCAGCAGGCTGTACCATACGCATGTGTGGCTGTGGGCTGTCCCTTCCAGGTTTGTGAGAGTGCTTTCACGATGTGCGCACAATGACGAAATCACCTAACAGTGCATTTCTCAGAACGTGTCCCTGTCGGTCAGCTGTGATGACTGTGCTCCATGTCTCAGCTTTAAGCCTCAGAAGCCACCGAGTTTCTGTTGAGCAGTGACTTCCTAACTCCTGGGAACAAGGAAATTTGAGAACGGGGGTGTGGGAGCACAGGTCAGAGTCATCTAGCTGAATCCTGTCCACTTCTAAGCCATTTCTTTTTAGGGTAACATATACCACAGAAGAAAGTACCTCAGGGTACCCTGGAGGGTTTTCACGATTGCGCACACACGTGTAACTAGTACCCGGATGGAAGAACACACCCCATTCCCCAGGAGGGTCTCCACTGTCCGGCGACCTGATTTAGTTGTCTGTGCGTAAGGGGCGCCGTCCTGTGAATGCTCCCGTGATGTCTTTCATTCAATATTATGTGTGCAGGTAGTGGTGAGTGTAGTTGGCAGGTCACTCAACGTCACTGCTGTATAGTATTCCCTACGCGGCTACCATAATTTATTATTTCCAGTTTGGGCAACTATGAATAATGTCATGTACGTTCTCTTACAGCTTTTGGTGAACATATGTGCCCAAGTCTATTGGGAAGACGGATCCATTTTTAAATGTCGCCTTTTGTGGTACTTTGGCATATCGACTATGCACCTGTTGGCAGGTTGGGTAGAAATTAGCTTTAGAAGTAGCAAAAGCATGGATTAATTTTCATTCAAACAAAACTGTTTGTTTTTTTTTTTCTCTTCCTCCCAACGAACACGTGCACTGAGATGGGAGATGAACGGGACACACTCCCTCTGCCTGAGGAGTGACAAATGAGCAAATTTGTGAAATACCCGATCCTAAACAACACTTAAAGATAGGAAGTGGTGGTTTGGGTTTTTGGTTTTGTTTGTTCATAGTGCAGCGGTTTGTGGGTAGAAAGGGAGTTACACAGGTAATCTTAAAGTTTCAGAGTCACCAAAACTTTTTCTATTGTTTTTTTCCTTAGTCAAGAGCAATTTGATCATGAAATAACCCATCCCCCAAGCTCGGTCACCCCACTCTGATTTATACTTCCTAAGACAGTCTCCTTTCTATGGCTTCCGATGCGCATTAGCAGACATTTCAAGAGGAAAATGCCTGAGGACTCGAGAGACATGATAAAGGCCTAACCATTTTCAGATACTCCTGTTCCAGCTTCCTGAGGTTGGTTTTTTAAAACCATTTAAACCACATGCCACAGACAATTATTAAAGGCTTTATAGTTCATAAGTCATTCTTGCAGACAATATTTCACTTGATTGTCTTCACAAGTCTCTGAGGTAGACGTGAGGCCGTGGGGCAGAGCGGATGGAAACGTTCTGTGCTAATTTGAAAAGTGCCGTCCACTTGTAACTCAGCTTGTTTTGCGTTCCTCATTATTTTTGTAACTTGAAATTTCCAGACCCCTTCTGCCTTCCTTCTTCTCACAATACTTTTATTTTCCCCCTCGGCCCGGGGGCGGGGGCGAGGCAGCTCTAGAAGGTTGCCCTGAGCTTTCTGGTGCTTGGGGCATCTTTTGATCCACCTTTCTATTTTCTTTTTCAGCCAGTAAGCACTTAATCCTTTTAATGGTGTTATATTAGAAGGTGTCAGACCAGGCAGTGGCTTGTCATCTGGCATCCCAGGCAAATCCGGGCCTCCGGCTCCTTTTGCGCCCTCCAGGCCAGTGTTCAGATCACAAGACGGCGCTAAGCTGCGGGCCCTGCAGGGCGAGGGGGCGCAGCTCTGGCTCCCACAGTTCCTCCAGCGTTCTCGCATGTCCCTGTCGCGAGGGCTGCAGAAACTGCCCGCAGGCACTTCGCGTGGTGTCGAGGTGCGTGGACTTTTGCCCCATGTGCCAACCACGTGGCTGAGACCATATAAACTCGGATGGGATGCGGCTGCTTTAAAAACCCCTCTGCCGCCCCGTGATGTGTGGACGTTCTGTCTGGGCATGAGCCCACACGTCTCCTTCCCACCCCCACGGAAGCAGCATCGGAGCCAGGATTCTCAGTCTTAAACCTGTTTTCCCCAGGACGCAGCTTTCCTATTCCAGAGACCGAACAGGCCCACTGCAGCTGTACCGCCCGGGTCGGCACTGATGAAAGTCGCCCCAGCTGGGCTTGGGCCACGTCAGCTAGTGGGGCGCGGGCCTACCCGCTGTCCTCACAGACAGATTGGCCAGGCCACCGCACTGCCAGTGCTGTCATTCACTGTTATTTGAAGAACGGCAGTTTTATGGAAGCGCTTCTGCCCCCACCATGCTGGCATTCTCCTTGGCTATTAAAAATTATGCCGAGTATCATATATTTTTTTCTTAAATAACTTAAATCGGGGGAAGAGACCATGGTACATTGTCGCATTTCTTACGTGCTGCTGAGTCACTTCCCCTCATAATCGAGCTGGTTTTCACCAATTCCTTTAATTGCATCAGTTCTTTTTAATAAAGCTAGTTTTTATTGACTTGCTCTCTACTTAATGAATTCTTGTTGGTGAAGCAGGAGCTTACAAGCACAGCATATAAAGATGACCCCTTATTACAGCTGAAGGAGGGTTGCATTTTTTCCCATCTCCTTTATCTATTGCAGTGTATATTTCTTGTTTTTGTTGTTTTGTTTTGTTTTGTTTTCATGCTGAACTAAATGGACTGAAAAACCATTCCCCTCTTCCATGGGCTGGCCTTACCTTCTGAAATAGACTTCTTAAAAGCCTGTACTATACATAAAAATAGACCTTTGATAACTTGAATAATATGTTAAATGGCACTTAAACCTTAAGGAGAATTCTTTTTGTAAAGTCAGTAATTGTTTTCTATTGGGAGTAATTATTCCCTAATTTATCTATATAGAGTCTTTTATTGATGGCTTTAATAGTATGCATGTGCAGCTAAACACACAGGACAAATAAAAAGAATACAATTTTCTGAAGAATGAGCAAAGACATTTGCTTTAATTGTGCCTGGTGCATGCTTTAACGTGAGGCCAAACTTTACTGACCTTCAATGTACCCTCCCCCGACTCTATTCTCCCTATGCCTGCCCCCCACCCTCGGGTACCAAGTATAATTCACAGTGAAATCTGCTCATAATTAGTCCATTAGCAGCACTGTTTTGACTGGGTGCTACCCAACTGCGTAGCCTTTTATGAAGCTCTATTTTGAACTCGGTGTCCTCTCCTCTCAGCACGTCAGTTCTCGTGTTGTGACCCAGTCGTCCTTCCCCACCCAGGTCTAGTGTGTCCCCGCCACGCCACACGCTGACCCAAGGCGGCACCTTTCTGTATTCCCATCCCGCATCTCTGCTCCTGATTTTAGCAGTGTTAGCATTTAGCTTAGCCGGTGTAGGTCTCTTATCTTTCTAGAGGCCAAAGGAAAAAAAAGCAAAACCGGGAGTCATTTTCCCGGACTCCCTTGCAGCTGAGGGTAGCCAGAGACCTGAAACCTTGCCAAGGAAACAGAACGGGATATCTGTCTCTACCAGCTTTTGGGAAAACTGGCCAACAACCTCATCCAGCCCCAAATGTAAGAATTTGAAAAACAAATCTGAACTTCTTAATGCCAAGGACAATCAGTGTTCACAACAACCTTATAAAAATATAGCATTATATCCTCTTAAGGAGAAGCTGAGGTCAGAGGAGCTAAGGCACCTGTACAGTGACAGAGACTTAAAACCAGGGCTTCTGAATTCAAATGGGACAGTCCCCCTGCTTTGTGTTGCCTGCGTGTCACCCTTACGTAAAAATAAAGTACAGCTGCACATTTAAGAGTAGCATCAATGAATCTATTCCCTGTTTCCCATTTTTTCTTTGGTTGCAGCTTTATCTCTAGCCTGAATTGAATTCTTCCAGGGCCCTTCTGTCTGGGTATGTTTTGCATGTGTGGTTTGTGCTCAGTAGAAGCAGTCATTAGTCAATTACTTATCTATTCCCCACTGTCCTCCTTTGACTCACGTTCTTTTCTTCTGTGGAGTTGATCCTGGATAGAATCCGGGCAACAGCACTAACCCCCAGCCTGTCTTCTCTAGAGGCTATAAGAAATGGTTTTGTTTCGGTTATTTCTGTTTTGCCAAATAGACTTCCTACCACGTCTGTCCCCCTGTCCTTTTACCACCCAATCCTTCTACTCAGTGTCCCATCCAGCCACTCTTCCTAAGATGACACAGGAAACAGGTACACGTTTTTCTAACGGCAGATCTCTGTCTGGTGGCTAGAGCAGGAGATGTGACCTCTGGCCTACCCCTGCTAAGACTTGGGGTCAGGTCATTGAGCTTCTCCATTTTTTTTTTAATTCATTTTTATTGTTAGACTTATTGGGGTGACATCTGTTAGCAAGGATTACATAGGTTTCAGGCATACAGTGCATTGTCAACTTGTTGTATAATAAGTTCACCACCTAATGTGACTTCTCTTTCCATCACCTTATATTTAGCTTCCCCTCCTCCTCTCCCACCCCCTCCCCTTTCTCCCCTCCCTAACCCACTCGTCCCCAAATAAACATTAAACTATTGATTGTGTCCATGGGTTATTTGTTTGTTCATTTCTTTTTTTCTTTGCTTTCAGTTTTATATTCTGCATATGAGTG
>PVJL010004871.1:0-119849 GCA_004026885.1 Lyroderma lyra
CCTCAAAATTTTTTAAAAATAGAACTACCACATGATGCAGCATTTCTACTTCTGGGTATATATCCGAAGGAAATGAAATGAGTATCTTGAAGAGATAGCTGCATTCGTATGTTTACTGCAGCATTATTCACAATAGCCAAGTTATGCAAACAGCCTGAGTGTCTGTTCATGGATGAATGGATAAAGAAATTATAATCATCCATCCATCCATCTACCTAATTGCGATATATATGGAAAATTATTCAGGCTTTAAAAAGAAGGAAATCCTGCCGTTTGCAATACCATGGATGAGCTTAGTATATAGTTAATAATAAAATATTGTGTACTTGAGTAAGTATAGGATGATGTTTAAGATTGGGAAGAGGATCTTTTCACAGGAGGTTATGAAAAATAAAAATACAAGACTCATTCCTTCATTTATTCATTTATATGTTTTAGTGTATACACACTGATCCCTTTGAAAACTAGGGTGTGTAATTTCTCTTGATGCCAAAGATAGCCAACAGAATGTATAAGGTTTCAAGTTTTACCTATTTAATGATCTCTTGTTATAGCCTGCAGAGTTTTCTTCCTGCCCATTGAACTCTGATGAAGAGGTGAATAAATGGTTGCGTTTTTATGAGATGAAGGCTCCTTTGGTTTGTCTGCCGGTTTTTGTCTCCAGAGACCCAGTAAGTCTAAGTCTGTCTTTTATATTGCAGCATACATACCACAATGATAATGCTAAACTTTTAGGATATTCTTTTAGAATTAAGCACTTTTTGTTTTTTGGGGGAGGCATGCGGGGAAATAGTTCCCTGGTTGGGAATCAAACCCAGGCCATGGCAATGATAGTGCGGAATCCTAGCCATTACACCACCAGGGAACCCGTGGTTTTTTTTTTTTAAGGACTAGGATTAGTTTCTAGAATTATCTTGAAAGATAAAGGAGCAGGTGGCTAATAACCCTGTAAGTTAGAGAAGATTTTACCTTTGAGAAAATGAAGGCACAGTCATTTTAAATAAAGTCATGTTTTTAAATAGTAAATTTAACAGTAGTATTCAGGTCTCCCATCATCTTATTGCTGCTCATTAAACTCTTCATTATACAAAGGGTGCCAAAAAATGTATACACATTTTAAGAAAGAAAAAAACTCTTAAAATTGTAATACTCAATATATCCCAGTAACAAAAGATGAATACAAGTCATGTTTGACTCCTGCAATTACAAGAGGTGCTCAAAGTACATAGATAACATCTCTTAAAACATATATACATTTTTTTGGTACCCTAGTATTCTAATACGACAAACTAGAAAAAACATTCTAATATAGAACAGTTCAAAGCAACTATCTACCAAAACACTGACTGGTGATATCTTTTGATCCAATGATTACATGTCTAGGAATTTATTCTTAAGTATTTACGTAAGTGTGTAAAATGATTAGTTAAAAGGTTATTCGTGACAGCCTTGCCATAGTAACAGAAGAATTGGGAACAGTCTAAACATCAGTTGGAAAGTGGCATGTACATACAATAGAATAGCATATAGGTGTAAAAGAATAAGGAAGCTTTTTTTAATAAACTGATATACAAAGATCTCAAAGCTTTATTGTTAAGTGAAGAAAGGCAATACACAGCACACTATATAGAGTGCTACCATTTGAGTAAAAAAAAAGTAAACCTTTTTAGGATATAAAGGGAACGGCTTCCATTGGTTGCCTGTGAGGAAAGTTGATTGGTGAGGTCAGGAGATGGAAAGATTTTTTTACTGACTATATCCTTTTACACCCTTTGAGTTTTGAATCATATGAATGTATTACCTACTTAAATAATAAAGTAAAAACTACTGTAACCTAAATAAAAAGCTCTCCCTCCCACTTACGTAAATTCTATGCAAAATAATTTCAGTGTTAACAGTAGTTTGTCTGTCCTCCCAGGGGTGTGATTTGCGATTGGAGCACACTCACTGTTTCAGTCATCATGGAGAAGGTGGACACTACCACTATGACACTACCCCAGACACAGTGGAATATCTTGGCTACTTCTTACCCGCAGAGTTTCTCTATCGCATTGATCAGCCAAAAGAGACCCATTCATTTGGGCGAGATTAAATCAACTGCTACTCATTCAGAAAAAGAAATTATTAACTGAGGTTAATTAATTAACTCATTAATTGATACAAATATAAAATCCAGTAGAAATGATCTCACTACTTAAACCCTAATTTTTTGGCCTTTGAAATAAAAAGTATGTTGATATTACTCTGTTATTTCATAGATCTGGAAAAATTTATTGGGAACAAAGACACATGGTGGAGATGTTCGTCATTATTTTTTTATTCTAAAAAAACAGTCCTATATTCATACCTTAAATATAAGCATGATCTGGAATCATGTGATTGGTTATTTTAACTGTCTAATAGTAATAACTTACATTTGTTTAACACTATTCAATTTTTCAAATTAGTCTCACAACTAATTGATATTTTGGGGTATCAGAATAATCAGTGTTAAAATTTTTTATAGTTACTGAATCTTTTTATTGAATTTTAAAAATTCATTTTGAAATTGAGTACACCTTTTTCATGGAATAAAGTGGTCAGAGTTAGCAACTTTACCCCTTTTGGTACAGTTGAACTCCACTCAATTTGCAATCTGCCTTTCACAAACATCAGCAACTGGATGGTTAGCCATGATTCATCCCTCCTTTGTTTGGAATGCTCACTAGATGCAATTTGTTCTTTGTTATTTGCAAGAAGAGAAAGGGAAAGAAACAGCATCAGAATACAAGATTGAAGTGAATATACTTTGGAAGCCTCTACAGACAGGTGGTATTGCTAAACTTGACTACTGTCCTTGGTGAAATATAAAATTATACTTTTACTGATTACGGTTGAAATTTTCCTCAGTGTTCTTCTATAATAATCATTAACCAGAAATCAACTCTGTAGTTTTATTTATGCCAACAATGCACAGATTTGGAGCTCTTTAGGACTAAGCATGTAATAACTTAAAAAAATTTTTTTTTGATTGTCTTCTTTGGATGTTAACTATTGCATGTCCTTTGAGTATAAGTTACTAAATATTATTTTAAAATAAGCACTAGTTTGTAGCAAAAAATAAAAATTTCATATTCATAATATAATAGTGTGTTTCTTTTTAATAGTCTACCTCCAGACAAAAATAATATTAGTATTCATTTAACAAATATGTATTGAGTACCTACTCTGTCCTCTGGAATAAGCTTTATGAGGGCAAGGGTTTCGATCACCATCGTAACACCAGTGCCTTTAACAGTACCTAGCCAAAGTAGGCACTTTATAAATACTGGTTGAAGGAATGAATGAATGGGTCAATAATTATGCCAGATACTTCACTAGATGCTGGGATCTATCATTCAAATCATTTATATAGCAGGGAAGTCAAATAATAAGCAGGTAAACAAATACATAATAACGTCAGGTGGTATCATGTGCAATGAAGAAAAATAAAGCATTGGATGGACTGTAAAGGTGGACATTATTTTGTTGTGGCCATCCTACACTGAGGTAGAATGGACCACCCACCCAAAATTTACACACATCTGCGTGTGCGTGTGCACATGGTATGAAAAGTTTCTTCCTTACATAATGCTCTCTAGGGATAGTGGCGTAGCTCCCAAGCAAATCCAAAATGGTTTGGGGGTTTTATGATGTTTAGAGGGGAGGACCTGGTTGATGGTTCTGCATGAAGTTTGAATTTCTCACAGGTGTGGAAGGAAGGAGCAGCCAGCCTTCCTCATCAGCTTGCCCAAACGTGGGGCAGAAGGGGAAGAAAAAGGATAACGCTTAATAGCTGTCAGCAGACAAACATAAAAAATGGCATCAACACAAGTGTAGGTAAAGGGCTAAGAGGACTTGGCTCTGAAAAATAGAGTATTAACAGGCAGAGGGTTCCACAATCAGTGGGGGAGAAGGGAAGGTAGAACTAACTGCACAGTGAGCTAAGACCCTGTTCCAAAGAGGAAGCCTCTACAGACAGGAAGCCAGGAGACAGGCTGAGTTCCTAAGGATCCCCCCAGGCCTTGGGGGGAAATGAACTGTTCTCCTGAAGGCTTGCTGCTGAGTTCACACGAGAACTGCCACTATATTAAACAACTTCCAGAGTGATTTAGCTTGGGTCCCTTTCAAAGGCTGCTTCCCATCTTATTTCAGATATAGGGGTGGGGGGATCCTCTAAAAATGTCTAGAGCTTCTTCCCCTTATTAGGGAGTGAGAATACTGCCTTTACCCTTACATCATGTTCTCCAAAGTGGGGTGCATGAACCACAGCTAGTACACAGGACATTCCAAGGGTTGCAAGAATATTACAATGTCTGTTTACATATTTCTTCCTTTTTAATTTCTATTTTTGCATATATTTCTTAAAATACATTATGTTAGGGATGTCAGCTGAAAATTTTTTTGCTGACAGACACAAGTTCTAAAAGCTTGGAGACCAGGTGCATTTATGCCATCTTTCCAAACCTAAAATGAGAACACAATCTGACAAATACAAGGGCAATTATGTGACTAAAATAATCAAATATTAAAAACTGAGTTTCCCACACAAAATCTGGTAGATTCATCAGTCAAGTCTTCAGTTACTGTTTTTAAAACTCCCACCTTTGGCCCTATTTCTCTGATACATCCTGTTTTTCTGAAGTGTACGAATATTAACTACAACAAAAAAGACTGACTTCTTGACATTTATAATAGTGTTTAAAATCAGTTGCATTAGCATTTGCCTAAGATATCTAACAGCAGACTCCCACTTGCTTTTGGTTTTAGAGCTCCAGCTTCTTCTCAGTTTATCTGTGAAGACTCTGTGTCCTGTTCTATCATTGGACAGCAATTCCCTGAGCATCATCAATGTGCCAGGCACTGCAAATATACAAAGATGATGAAGGCAGGGTCCCTGTCCCAGCCATACTCAGAAGTATGGGCACCTTATAAAGATTAAATGAGAAATACGTTTAAAACACTTAGCACAAGTAACTAACACAAATAGAGTCCATGATAAATGTTAAACTTAAAAGTATTAAAATTTTTTACAAATTTATGCATAGGGAGTAGTTCTGAAACATGATTTTTCTTGGTCAGAAACAAAACTTGCAAAGATTCATTAAGTGCTATACATAATTCCTTAAGTAGAATTTTGTAATAGAAAATAAACCATCTTACCATGTGGAATTATTACTAAGGAAATACTTTCCTGGGGACTCAGAGACTTAAGTTATACCACTCTTTCTTAATCTTTTAAATATTACTTCTCAGTTACTCAGGTATGAAATGAACACATTAAGCGCACATACGTGCAAGCGTCTTGGAAATAGTCGCCGTCATGGAGTTTACAACTAACGGGAAAACAGATAATAAACTATGTAGTATCATTTTAAGTGGTAGTAAGCACAATTAATTGTTTTCTTCAAACTACGCCCTTATTTTATATGCTTCTACTCTAGGTGTTAGCCCTCAAATCTCAGCATTCCCAGAGACTCCCATTGTTGAGATCCAGGGCCCCATTCATTTCTTTTTCCGACTTCTTTTCGGCCTTCGTCAGCTTTCCTTCCTACCTCAAACAAGTAACGCATAAAATGCAGATGGACACCAGGAGCCTGCACCCGGATCCCCACCTCCCGCTGCGGTCGTCCGCGCCTCGTGAAAGTCTGTAAACTTCTCCCGAGTCAGCACTGGGACTCGCCGGAAATTCTCGCCCGGAAGTCCGGGCACCCGCGCCTGCTAGTTTCTTTCCGGGAGATTCCGAGCTGGGAGCGCGGGAGGGGGTGGGGGGGCGGGGGGGTGTCCTGCAGTGCATTCTGGGAAAGTCGCTGGGCCTGCGGCTTTTGCGCGGAGGAGTTACGTTTGGTTTCCCGCGGGCCCTTAGAGGCACCGCCGTTTCGGGGTCCCCGGCTCCCCGCGGAGGCGCCTGGGCTTCCTATTTCGGTCTTTGGATCGTGCGGGACTCCTCCTGCAGCTCGCCCACGCCGCCAGCATGTCTGGGGTGCGCGCTGTGCGGATCAGCATCGAGTCGGCTTGTGAAAAGCAGGTCCAGGAGGTGGGCCTGGATGGCACTGAGACGTATCTGCAGCCGCTGTCCATGTCGCAGAACCTGGCGCGTCTGGCCCAGCGGATCGACTTCAGCCAGGGTTCCGGCTCCGAGGAGGAGGAGGCGGCGGGGGCCGAGGGCGATGCGCAGGACTGGGCTGGCGCCGGGTCCAGCGCGGACCAGGACGACGAGGAAGGTAAGGCTCTGCTGCTCGAGTCCACCGGGCGGCTCCGCGGATACCAGTATCGCCCCGGTAATGCGGTTCTGCCTCGTCTGCCCTAGGTGAGATGTACATCTTTCTTAAAGTAACACGTCTTTGAAAGTAACATTGCGCGCAACAGTGATTGTGTCCGTCGTCTTTTTTGAAAATGGCTTGATAATTTAGGGCACTGCTTGACTCGTAATACTCCTCCTTATCCTTCTCCAGGTTTCCTTGAGTTGGAGCAGGTGAGACATTATCACTGGTGTTTAAATACGTCTTTAATAGAGCTTTTGTAACGTGGCACACTCGGGTTAAGAGTCCTGTGGTTCCCAGCGCGGCTCTGCTACTTTTTAGCGGTGTGAGCTTGAGCTTTTGTTTCCCAATGCAGTGTGGATGTCGATAATAACACCTACTGAAAAGAGGTTTGTTGACTGGAGTATGAGGTAAGGTTTAAGTAAGAGGTAGGCAGGGGCCAAATCGTGTAGAGCCAATAAGCCAGTATAAGCCGGATGCTATGTAGTAAATGGAAAGCAAAACTGGAATGAGGGAAGCCAGTTAGAGAATTGTAGAAAAAGTAGGAGTGGTTTTTGGATTTTTATTATTGTCAAGGATACAAAACATCCACAGTTCTTGATTTCCTTATGTGCAACAGACCCTATGTAAATGGGAATTTAAAGGTGGAATTTCAAGCTAGTTATCTTAGGACATTTGGGGCTCTATTTGGGAATGAAAGGTAAATATCACCTCCTGCCTCACACACAAATTATTTCCACATGGATTGAAATGCAAATAAAGAAAATAAAACAAAATATTGGAAGAAAGTTATAATCATAACTTTGGGACTGGAGAGACCTTTCTAAGCAAGTTAAAAGATAGCGGTATTAATTACATAAAATTTAAAAATATTAATAGAAAAAGTTGCCATAAACAAAGTAAAAAGGTAAGTGACAAACTGGGAAAAGTATTTCAACATGTATGACACACATGTGGTTGATATCACTGATATTCAGAGTCCCTTCAACCTGCTAAGAAAAAGACAATTCATTGGAAAAATAGACCAAAGATACATAAATAAACAGCTCACAGAGGAAAGACTTCAGATTTCACTAGTAGGGAAGAGCAAACTAAAACATTAAGACATTATTTTCATGCATAAGATTAGCATAAATTTAAAAGATTGTTAATATTCAGGATTGGGGATGCAAATTATAGAGATTTTTTGGAAGACAGTTTGACAGTTCACTGTGTGTCAAAATTTTTTAATACACATCTCTTTTGACCTGTAATATCACAATTAAAATTTAACCCACAGAAATACACAGGACATAAATGTTTGTTCACGATGTTTACTGCTATTCAAATTTCCAATTATAAATAAGTCATGAGGATGTAATGTACAGCATAGGTAATATAGTCAATAATATTGTAATGTATGGTGTCACATAGTTATTAGATTTATTATGGTGATCACTTCTTTAGATGTATAAATGTTGAGTAGCTATAGTGTACACCTGAAAGTAATATAATATTGTATGTTCGCTACATTTTAATAAAAAAATTCTAAAAGAAAAAAGTATTAATGGAGGTATATATAGATGCATAGTCCAAACAAATAAATCTGGTAATAAATGTAAATGGGTCCAAAAAAAAAAAACAAAAAGAAGAAAAAGAAAGGTTTTTACTGCTACTAGCATTGTTGGAACCAATCTACATGTCCAATAAATAGAAGTGGTTAAATTTACTGTGTATCCGTGCTTCAGAGTATCATACTGTGTTAAAAGAATGAAGTTAATCTGTATGTGCTGAGAGGGAAGTCTCTCTAAAACATATTATGTACAGGGAAAAGCAAGTAATAGAAAGATGGGAGTAAATATATGTAAATTCATAGAAAAATTTGGACAGGTACACCCCAGATGTTATAGTGATTACATTTCAGGAGGGGAGAGAATTAGGAGTGAGGAATAAAGGAAAACTTACACATTTTTATCTGTAACTCTCGTTTGAACTCTGTATAGTAAGCTTGTGTTCATGGTATTTAATTTTAAAAATAAATTTTAAAAACTTTCAGAAGTTGGAAGACATGTTTATAGTGTTTAACATCTGAATGCTGTCATTCTTGGCCTTTTTTATTTTCATACTTTTCTGTATTTTGGAAATTCTCCATAATTATTTACTCATGTTTTAAAAGCTGGAAGAGAAAAGGTTATTTAAAAGGTCTGCATAAATTTAAAAAGATAATTGCCTCCCTATCATGTTGTAATGTTAGATTTACCCCGTGGAAATTAATTATCATACACGCTTTGCCAGGTAGGCACGCTCACTTAAACAGTAACCAAGATACTGTTGGATAGGATACAAGCAGGAACAATTTGAAATAAAATTATTTCTTCTTTTAGTACTTTTAAATCTCTAAATGAGTTTTTAATCTTCTATTAAATGTAATGCCTGTGTGTTTCTTCGTTTTCTTTTTTTACCCTTCTCTTTTTAGGGTTGGTAAAATTTCAACCCTCCCTTTGGCCTTGGGACTCAGTGAGGAACAATTTGAGAAGTGCCCTGACAGAGATGTGCGTTCTCTATGATGTTCTCAGTATTGTCAGGGACAAAAAATTTATGACTCTTGACCCTGTCTCTCAGGATGCACTTCCACCAAAACAGGTACTGATGGGCTTTAATTGAATAATGGTACCATTTTATTAATTCCCAGGATCATTTTTTTTAGGTTTTGTGCTTCTTGTTCCCTTTTATTTTCATGCAAAATTAAGTCAAGCTGAAGATTTAAAGACTAACTGGTTTAAAACAAAGGCTTAAAAGTACATTATCTTTATTACCATACGTGTAACCCTCGGAAGAGTTAAGTCTCATTAATAATATAATACTTTAAAGTTTCCCAAATGTAAATTCTTACTACACCCTTGATCCTTGGTCTGTATTACACAAGAATGTGGTGGTAAAATGACTTTGAAGTCAGATAGACCTGGGTTCAAATCCTTCCTAAGTCTCAATTTTCCCTTTTCAACCCCTGTTCTCCTTTTCAGGGGCTGGTTATAAATATTAGAAAGGCCAAATAATGAAGGATATTGAAGGTGAGGTAGAATTACTGAGATTTGATGAAGAGTATATCTCATTTTTGAACATTAGAGGATGAAAGGGAGGCAGAAGGGTGAATTGGTGAATGAAGAGTCTGAAATCAGGGAGGCCACTTAGGTCCTTAAGGAAAACGAGCCTCAGGACTGTGACCAAGTTTGTGGCACAGAGAGGAAGTGGCGGCTCTAAGAACCCAGTAAGGCCCAGATCTGTGATGTGTTCAGACTGCGGTAAGGCCCGTGGTCAGAACACCATGCCTAGATCTCCCACACCTCACGCATAGCCCACTGCTTTTTCTCCCATTCTGTGCTTTTCCCTGAAAGGAGTCTCTAAGAACTTCTTGAACTAAGAACTTAGAATTAGGTCCCCTAATAGGAACAAAAGGTACTTGTGACATTTTATGAAACTTCATGATTTTGATTATTATACAGCCAGAAAGCTTTTTTGTTTTGGAAGTATGTCTGGTTAATGCGATACACAGATTGGTGGTGATTATGGATATTTATGTATGTATGTGACACATACATTTTATTTTCTCATCAGTTTTCCAAAAATGAGCGTTCAGTGGAGTGCATTTAATGTTAATACTGCACAGTTTCAGCGTTCATTCCAAAGGCACTTTAGTAGCTTGCAGTAATACAAGATAATTTTACAGCTATACTTAGTGCCGTCATTCATTTATTCATTAAATCAGGTACTGTGCTCCAGGCGTTGTTCTAGAGTCTGTGGGTATAATGGTTTCTGCCACTGTGTAGGGTCTATTCAGGCAGAGATTATAGACTTTAATCAGAAGTATCATAAGTGGCACAAAAACGTGGACACGAGGGTGGGGCGTGGAAGTACAGAAGGAGAGGGAGGAATGGCAGTGCACCAGAGGGGACCTGACCTAGGCTGGGCAGGGCTGATGCCGTGGTAAGTCCCGACTTACAGTCCACTGTGGTGTTCTAGGAAGTCTATATTTGAGTTGACCCAAGAAATAGGTTAAGCTTATTATTTTTAAAAAAACAATATCACATGTACTTTTCTCCTTCTCTTTGCTTTTCTTTAATTTCTAAATTTTCTCTTCGGTGGGTATTTTATTATTGAGAAAAATGTATAATTTTAAAGTCATTTAAAAATAATACATTTAACATCTGCACTTTTGGAATGTTTTTGATAGAGTCCTCAGACATTGCAGTTGATATCTAAAAAGAAGTCACTTGCTGGAGCAGCACAAATCCTATTGAAGGGGGCTGAAAGACTGACCAAATCGGTTACTGAAAACCAAGAAAATAAGCTACAAAGAGACTTCAACTCTGAGCTTTTGAGATTGAGGCAACATTGGAAACTTAGAAAAGTTGGAGATAAAATTCTTGGAGATCTCAGCTACAGAAGTGCAGGTATAGATTATTGTTATAAGCTATGCTTGTAAATAATAGTTTGCCAAAACACTATACAGGGTTGATTGTGATGTTACATAATCTATAACATATTGTTTCTCAGTTACATTCAGAGGAACTACACAGTAAACATTTTTAAGAATCACAGCTCAGTTGGGGAAAGGTTTTGAATGAAAAGGGATAAAGCAGTTGAGATAACAGTAGTAGAGTACTATTTTAAAAGGATACATTTGCCAGAGCGAGCCAGCGTTATTCTGAAAGTAAAGTTAGTTGAAGTGGGTAAGTCCAATGCTGGAGGACCAAGTGCCCTCAGCATTGATGTGAATTGGGAAATTGTGAATTCTGAAGGGTAAAGTCCCATCACAAAGATGAATTCAAGATGACAGAGATATGTTTACATTTTATAAGGTGGTCTATAGAAGCAGTACTTTCTGGCTCTGGAATTTTAAGTTCTTTCCAACAAATAGTTATGTGCAAGAACTTTACCTAATTTCTCTATGGAGTCACCTACGGCTATAAAAGGATTTGATTATTCAGATTTTAATTGCAAGAAGATCTTGAACAGCCTCCCTTGATAAAAAGCAGCAGCTACATTTAACCACCCACTCCTCACCATACTGTAGCAGCCAGAACAACTTATCCAAACATTGCACTGACTACAAAAAGACACCACATAAAAATCGAGGAACTGACTGAAGAAAAGAGTGGTGTGTGCACTGTCCTTTTATCCTTCTCCAGCTGGATTCAGAACACTTTAGTCACAATCTTATTACAGAGGCTGAGTTCCAGAAGATTTCATCTTCATGATTTAAATCTAGACTCTAGACGTACGAGTGCACTGATGTTATCAGAACTCCATTAGAATAAAACAGTTTGGATGGCCCCTGGAGGTTATGTGCTAATGATACCGTTAGACCAACAAGTATCATTTTTTAAGGGAAATAACTTTTTTCTCCTGTTTCCTTTCTTCCCTTGCTTACTATCCCTTCCCGTTCCCCCCGAAACACATGTTGTAGTGGGAACTTAACTTATGATTCCATGTGGATGTGAACTATTGGTATATACTTAATAATGTATGTTAAATGTGTTAACTTTTTTATTCTTCTATTTTTCAATACCCTGTTAGGATCTCTCTTTCCCCATCATGGTACATTTGAAGTAATAAAGAATACAGATATTGATCTGGATAAGAAGATTCCTGAAGATTACTGTCCCCTTGATGTTCAAATTCCTAGTGATTTAGAAGGATCTGCATATATCAAGGTATTTGGCAGAGTATTTTTCAAGTAATTTTTTATTAATAGCCAGCCCAAAACCTAATTTGCTAACATTTTTTGTGTTTTTATTGTCACACAGGTTTCAATTCAAAAACAGGCTCCAGACATCGGTGATCTCGGCACAGTTAACCTCTTTAAACGACCTTTACCCAAGTCCAAACCAGGTATAGTTATATTCTGTCCTCTAACTTCTAGTCTTGTCTGAGCTTACATGCACAAATAAACTGAAGATAAATACAAATAGGGGAAATAGGTATTTTGTAGTCAGAACAATTGAAACTATTATTTATATTTGTTTACTAGCCATTAGTGAACACCTGTGCAATCTTTTTAAAGATTGAACTTATTTACCACTTTTCTTCATGTAAAAGAAATAATTTTTATATTTTGAAAAGCACATGCTATAATATAATGTTTTCTGAACTTTTGTGTGTATGCAGATCACCATATAAGCTAATTAATGCATAATGTAGTTAGATAATTAGTATATACATAATGTCTCCTGTCTTTTAGGTTCCCCACATTGGCAGACGAAATTAGAAGCGGCGCAAAATGTTCTCTTGTGTAAAGAAATTTTTGCACAGCTTTCTCGGGAGGCTGTTCAAATAAAATCACAGATTCCTCATATTGTGGTGAAAAACCAGATTATCTCCCAGCCCTTTCCAAGTAAGAGCAGCCAACTCCTTTGAGATTTATAAGTCGGACTCTGTGGTGTGGGAAACAGGACAAAGAGGGCAGGTATTTGGGTGTGTTGAGGGAACAATAAGATCAGAGAGGTAGTATGCTATCCATAATGGCAGCTGGTGAAGCATGCAATACAAACTACACTACTGATTCTATTCTGTCCCCTAAGTAGTGTAACTCCTGGATTTTAAACGTATGTGTGAAAAATTTCCACTATCCAGGCCATTATTCAGCAACAGTGGCTTTGAGGTGTTCATGCTAACACCATTTATGGAAGATTTTTTGGGATCCTGCCTTATTGTCTAAATGAGATATCAATTAGAAAAGGCTTAATTTATTAAGTACCCATATTATTTCTAAATTTGTGAAAATTAGGTTTTAATTACATTATTTAAAAGCACTTAGACTTCCCCTGGAGATTAGTTGGTAGTGAGCTGTGCACTTGTTTTTTACCTAAATTCTGAGGAGGACCGTCTTACATCTGGTTGAGGTAATGGGTTTTAGGAATGAAGACGCTCATCCTGGTTCTCTTGGGAGCAGAGAATAGGATTTATCGTCTAGTTAGTGAGACCAGATACCCACCCTGTTTTGTTTTGTATTTTGTTAAGTGTTTTTTAAAAATTTATTTAAAGACAAAAGGAAGCAAATTAATTAACGTATAGCTTCTGTTCACTTGTCTTTAGCCACAGGTCACAGTCAGCAGCCATACTGTAGGTCAACAGAATTTGAATGATTAAAATACACGGTGGTTCTTATTGCATTCATGAATAGCATTTTCATGTAAAAATGTTAATCATGAAACCTCCTCCTCAAGGTTAGAATGTAGCTTTTGAAAATGGGCTGTGATTATACTTTATAAAGATAGGTTGTGCCCTTTTATATTTTAAGTTACTTCAATCTATCCTGCTTTTTATAAATAGGCTTGCAGTTATCTATTTCTTTGTGCCATTCCTCAAATGATAAGAAATCACAAAAATCTGCTACTGAGAAGCAAAGTCCAGAGGACCACCTCTATGTCTTAGAGCATAATCTGCATCTACTGATTAGAGAGGTAATGACATAAATATTTGTGTTTGCATTGTGGTAAGCATTTCCAGGGCAGTGAATATACACAGGCTCCCCTCTGCTGAGCCCTCATGATCCGCGTTGCAATGACATTCGCTATCTGATGGGAAATACCTTGCCGAGATGATCAGAATACAGTTTCTTTTTCCTAGCATATGAGGTTGGACAATTAATTTCGCAAACCCATCCTAGAAAAAGTGCCCCATACCTCAATACTGAACATCACTGCGGTCACCTCTGAAGTACTCCGCTCGGGAAGCTGTGCACCAATGCCAGCACCTAATCCACTCTTCCATACTATTTTGGAACTCTCTTTCTGGAATGGCCGTCAGAGCTGTCGTCATACCCAAATCTGACCATTCAGATCGTGAACTTGCCACTGTGCACTTACATTGGCAGCACTGGACAGACTACTCAGTGAGGTGTCATAACCTTGGCAAGGTTACGTATAGACAACACGTTACCGAGTTGTTTGTCCAGTGCTGCCAATGTAACCGCAGTGATGTTCAGTATTGAGGTATGGGGCACTTTTTCTAGGATGAGTTCACATAATTGTCTGACATAACTTCCAGTGGCAGAATTATACCACAAGTTTTATAAAGAGGTGTAAGGAACCCGTGCTAGAGGGTACAGGGGGAAGTGATTCTGATTGGGTTACCAGAGAAAACGTCTTGCCAGAGCCTGTGAATAGGATAGTTGAGTTATTTCAGGACATAATGGACTTGCAGCTCATCTAGAACTGTTTCCTGATTGCTGGTTCACAGTTTAAGCTCATTTCAAAAGAATTCCCCCAAGAAACTTTTAATCAGAGTATATAATGTAGCCTCCTCTCTCTCACCCCAAATTTATCTGGTTCAGGTGTTTATGATGGTGCAAGAATCAATATTCTTTGAAAATTCCTCGGGTGGTTCTGTTAGGCAGCCAGGTTTGGGACCCTCTAATTTGGGGTATAGTGGAATAATGATCTACTGATTGCATGTGTTCTGTCGATGAAACTGATTGAAAAATCGTTTTTGTACTTTAAAACTTCAAATTTATAAATAACAGCTTGAGAAGGAACCCTTCTCTTTATAAAATCACATTTTGTGTGGCCTACCAGATGCTAACATTTACCTGTATTCCAAGACTGCCTTTATATGTGATTCAGACCCATGGCTTTCACGTTTCCAAAATGGGAGCTGTGCTTTGACTGAGCCTTGTGTAGTATTTATACGTGGGTGTCGGTCGTTTATAATGGCGCTCTCGTTACAGTTCCATAAGCAGACCTTGAGTTCCATCACGATGCCTCATCCTGCAAGTGCACCTTTCGGCCACAAGAGAATGAGGCTTTCGGGTCCTCAGGCTTTTGATAAAAGTGAAATTAATTCAATACAGTCCAGTGAAGGGCTTCTGGAAAAAATAATTAAACAAGCAAAGCACATTTTTCTGAGGAGTAGGTAAGGATAAACAGAGTTACTCTTTCTCTTTGAAACTGCAGTTTTTTATTACCTCGTGCACGGTATTTTTGGCATGCTTTAACCGTTTTTTTCTAGGGAGAGGAACGTGTTGGAATGTAAATGTTTGTGGTTGTAGAACATATGTGGTCCCGTCAAGTTTGGAGAAGACTCCGATCCATTGCCTGTGTAACTTAATATCTTATTTCTAACATGGCACTGAAATTTCGATGATGACTGACTGACTGTCTTCAGTAACCATCCTTCATGTACTTCTGAACTGATTTAAGTTTTTTTTGAAGCTTTCTGTATTTTTTGGTTGTCGCATATTTTAGGATTTTGGAAAGCACTTTCCCATATGCTGACTTACTTAATCCTTGTTCTTTGAGGTAAATAGTGTTAACCAACCCATTTTTACTGATGAGAAGATTGAGAGTTAGAGAGATTGTGTAACTTGCTCAAGGATACACAGCTAAAAAGTAGCAAAGTCAGGATTTATGCCCAGGTCTACATAACTACAGAGTTCATTCTTCCATACACATTGTTTACAAATGAACTTGGCATGTTTTGACCTAAAGGTGTCTTTTTCAAATGCTAAAACGTGCTCTTCTATTTGGTTATTGGTGCTTAGTGAACAGGTCTATTTTTAATGGTGCTCGACAGTAAGTACTGAGAATTTCAGGCCTCGACACACTATTGTTCTGTGGATATAATATTGTATTATTTTTTATTTTTAGTTTTTTTACTGTTAGTACAATCATGGTTTTATTAGCACTTAGTTTATCTGTAGTCTTGGAATGGAAATTTAGATCCTTCCCCTTTTAGTAAAATGAATTAGAAAGACCTGTTGGAGAAGACAGCATGAAGCAGTGAAAGGAGTTCAGAGTTTCAGGTAAAAGATGAATTTAAGCCAGTGCCTGAACCACTTACTAAGTAACTTAGTAAAGGCAAGTTCCTGAGTACAGCTGTTGCCTCAGTTTGTTCCTCTGGGGTGTATTGGGGTGTATAGGAGTCTGGTCTTAGGATCAAATTAAATAATGTATGTGAAGTTCCTCATAAACAAAACATTATATGGTAGGATACTGTTATTTTTTCATTTGTACATGTCAATTATAAAAGCTGTTAATTTGAGTATATTGTTAACTTGCAAATTTCTCATTGATCATTAAATTAAATATATTCTGAAATAAACGAGAGGCATGGAAATAGCTCTCTCTAGAACCATTATAAATTGTAGCGTAGAAGTTATATATAAGTCTTGGAAGCAGCACAACTTTAAAAATGTGTTTTTTTTTCCCTAAGTATAGAAATAATCTTCCAGTGTATCAGCCCCATCTGTAAACTATACACAGCACAATCTACTATTACCATGCTCATATATTTTGATACATATGTGTGTCAGGGCTTATGTATAATATATTTTAAAACAAATCTGGGATCATAAAATTTTATGCCTTGGGGAGTTCCCTGATGGTGTAGTGGCTTGGGGCTTCGGTGATGGCGCTGTCGGCGCTGTGGCCTGGGTTCAATACCCAGCCGGGGAGCTGCCCACATACCAAAAAGCAAAAAAAAAAATTTTATACCTTGACTTCAAAGACATTTTAATATGTTCCATTATATAAATAGTCCATGATTTCTTTTACCATTTCTCAGGTGCTAGATACTTATTTCCAGTTTGTTGATACATGTAATGCTAAGATGAACAGTCTCACATACATATTTATCAGCTGTAGAAATTCTTGAAGCACCATCAAAGAAACAAATCTGAGAAAGAAGACAAAGTTAAGAATGGACTGACAGAAACCAGCACGAGAGCAGAAGCAGTAAAGGAGCAGACCCCAAGCTCAGGGTTCGAGATGGCAGAGCACCCTGTGGAGAAGCTCCTCGTCGTTGAGGGCTGTTCCCATTTCCTCCTGATTTCTCCCGCCTTTTCCTGCTCTTTTCAATCAGGTGTTGAAATCAAATCATTAGAAACTGAGGACCTCAGTAGTTTGCTTAACTTACAGGATGCATGCTTTGGTTCTAGGCAATGGCTGTTGATTCGTGTGTATGAGATAAAAAGGAAAGATGACTCACTCTGGAGTTAGACTCCCAGGTTTTGTTCTGTGGCTCACAGCTGTGTGACCTGGGACAAATTACTTCACATTGCTACACGGCTTTTTTTTTTTTTTTTTTTAATGTGAGTAGTTCCCTGGCTGGGAATCGAACCCAGGCTGCAGCATTGACAACGCGGAAGCCTTAGCCACTACACCACCAGGGGACTCCCTGCTTTTTTTCTCTTCTGAAGAATGGAGCTAATACTAGTACCTACTTCACAGGGTTGTTTGTAGGGTTAAATTACATAATTCATGAAAGCACTTATTATAGTATTTGGCACATAATTGGTATTTGATGAATCTTAGTTCTTATTTATACATATCATATTTATCTTTCTTGAAGTATAAAGTTTTAATTGCACAGAAAATCTCTCCAGCTTCTCTTGAAAATAATTATAATTCTATTACAGTAATAGGTCTCAGTGTGGTTGTGTCCCAAGTCATTTGTTACCAGGGACCAAGTATTGGTATTTACAAATGATGTTTCCTCTGGAGCTGAGGTTACCCTAGAAGTATCCTCACTGTGTGCTGCTAAGATTTCCGGAGTGGGAGAAAACAAGCAGAGTTAAAAGGGAGTCAGCCTGTGCATGAGCGTGTTGTGGTTACATTCCGCTGAGAGCCACCACATCGGAGCAGTGTGACAGTGTCTCACAGCTACCATGGACCTTGCCTTACAATCTTTGCTTTTCAAATAGTGCTGTTTTCAAACAGTAGTCATCTGGTTTCAGATCTCCATAAAATGGATAGGTGGTTTATCATCTTATTACTTTATATGGTGACTTTTAAAAATTTTAACTTCTTTTCTCTTAAAGAACTGCTGCAACCATTGACAGCTTAGCAAGTCGCATTGAAGATCCTCAGATACAAGCTCATTGGTCAAATATTAATGATGTTTACGAATCTAGTGTGAAAGTTTTAATCACATCACAAGGTTATGAACAAATATGCAAGTAAGTATCAAAAATAAGTTACTCGTGTAGTATGTTAAGTTGCTTTTTTAAGTATTGATGTTTGCTGAGTGATTATATGAGGATTTTGGTTTTTATTTGCTAGGGTGGCATAACATTCCAGTAAATTATATCAACCATAGAGTGTTTGTAAGAGTTAGAGGTAGGAATGTCTAAAATAGCCTTTATTAGGTAAATGTCCCATATTTGATCTTTGGTAAAAAATGAACTTCAGCATTGAGCAGAAAGCTACCAAACCCCTTACACTCAACTAGCCAGAGTGGTCTCTCCAGGGGACAAAGCCTTGACACAGAGTCACCACTCTCAGGAGTGGGGCAGTATAATGTATGTATTTATAAGACTGTTTTTTACTATGAAGGTGTTAATTCACTATTTTCTTAAAAATAAAAAATAGTAGATGAGCATGATTTAAAAGATCAAATATAGAAGATAAAAGAGTATGTAATGGAAAGGATATCAGTTTTAAAATTTGTAGGAAAACATGGGGGAGTGAAGCTGGGTCGTGGTTGTCTTCTATCCCTAAAGAAATAATGAATTAAATAAGTGAGGTGACTTGTGGGTAGGAATGGAGAGGAGGTGTTGAATATAGATGAAACAAGTTTGCTCTGTGTTTTTAACTATTAAGGCTGAGTGACAGGGTCATTGACTTTCATTAAATTATGCTATACTTTTGTTCATTTAAACTTTTCCATAATAAAAAGAGACCGAGTGAGCACAAAGGAGAGGAAAAGAAATTAATTATCTGCATTGAATTGTTTAAATCTGGAACTAAAACCACATGGCTGTGGGATTATGGTTTAGGACCCAGTGTGCATGTTCTGAAGGTCTGTAAGGAAGGTTAGTGATCCTGCAGCATCCACAGAATTAGGGTCGGGGAGAGGATGTAGAAGGAAGTCGTGGAATGCCCTCTTCTCATCTTTGATAGCTGGGCTCCTCTTATGCTATTTAAAGTTGCAAGTAATTCACTTTTTTAGAACTCCCCTGATGCAAGTATTTGAAATAGTTTATAAGCGTATATAGCCTATCTGTACCCTGCTTCTTTTAAACTATATATTTTTAAAAAGAGAGATAATTCACATAACATAAAATTCACCACTTTAAAGTGTACCGTTCAGTGGTTTTTAGTATATTTCTTAAATACTATAACTATCACCACTATCTAATTCCAGAAGATTTCCATGATCCCAAAAAGAAACCCCGTCCCCACGAGCGGTCCTTCTCGATTCGTGTGCCTTTTATCCTCGGTGGTACTGTAAGGGCGAGTAAGCATTCCTTACCACCTGCACGGACCTGTTTCGTTTGTATGTACCAAGACTTCGTCAGCCGTTTCTTGATGAATATTTTAGCTGGATGCCTGCAGAATAACTTGTGCGTGTGCAGGTGTATCTATAGGAAAAATCTGTAAGTGTAATTGCTGGGTCAAAAGATGAGGACGTTGAAAAGTTTGATTAATGTTACCCAATAGCTTTTTCAAGTGGGTTGCCATGAGTATGCTCCTACCAATAACGATAAGAATTCTTCTTCCCCGACACCCTTGTTTTAAAAAAAAAAATTTTTTTTAAAGAATTCGATTAGATTTATCATTTTTTCTTTTAAGCCTTCTGAAGTTTGTGTTTTTCTTTGAAAGAAATAAACTTTTAATTAATGAAAGTTATAATTTTATACAGATATTTGCCAAAATGTTTTATTCCTAACTATTTACTATAAAATAAAGTAGAGGTACCAACAGACGTGGAAAGATAGAGTGCTATTTTTTCTGCATTTGTTCATTTCGATCAGTGGTCCCAACTTTTTGGCTTCCCTGGGCCACACTGGAAGAAGAATTGTTTTGGGCCACACATAAAACACACTAACACTAACGATAGCTGATAAGCTAAAAAATAAAGTCACAAAAAAAATCTCATAATGTTTTATGAATTTGAGTTGGACCCCATTCGGAGCTGTCTTGGGCCACAGTTTGGATGTACCTGCTCTAGATTATTTGACTCTGGAATTCTGACGTTTCCTATACATGTCATATGATGAAAATTTGTACATTGGTTTGGAAAAGTGTCATGATCTTCATTATGCTATTCACTGGCTATTTGATGAGTTGCTTTGACTTAAGCCAGATTAATAGGGTGTCCGTAACTGACTTGTTTGCTGATTATTTCAGGAGAAGGTGAAGAGGTAACTAAACCTTTTCCCTTTCTGTATGAGAATGTGACCTTTGGTTAATTCCCTAGCTCTGGTTCTCAGTAACCTGGTAAGAACAGATGCTTTCTGTGTTAGTAGGCAACATTGCTTATGGCAGAAATGATCCCCAATTAGTAAAATAGATCTGGACTGGGAGGAATTACAAATACCTGATGGGGATGCCTTTGGATTTCCATGGATGGGGTGACTTCTGAAACTGGGCAGTGTCTCTTTTGTGGACCCTGGAAACGATGCCTGTGGATTTGTCATAAGAGCGTGTGGCTCCTTCCGGGAATGAGGGGTCTGAGTCAGGGCACATCTCCCCACACACCCAGTGTGGATCTCATCTCATTGCAATAAGGTGCACGTCTCCTGTGCTGATGGCAGCATGCCCTGCTGCAAGGACCGCCAGAGGAGCCCCAGCTGACGTCGGCCAGCTGGCACACTATGGCTCCTCTCCCGTGTCCTCCTTACAGTGGAGCTCAGTGTGACCTGTGGTCACGGGTGCGAGTCTGACAGTTCATTTGACCTAAGAAAACTCCCCACCCCATGGGTGGTAGAGCAGGTTATCAGAACTGTTACTTTCTTTTTCTTGATCAGGTTTAATGTTCGTGGCTTTGTATGAGGTAATTTGGAACATTGTGATTTTTAGTGTCTATATCTCTAAAGGTCCATTCAGCTGCAGCTGAATATTGGAGTGGAACAGGTCCGAGTTGTCCACAGAGATGGAAGAGTAATTACACTGTCTCACCAGGAGCAGGAGCTACAGGACTTCCTTCTGTCTCAGGTGGGAGTTGCAGACCGCAGGCCTTGAGCCCCTTCCTCTCATAACCATTTAAAGACCACGGTAGGTGAGAAGACTAGTAAATTACACAGAGAAAATTATTTTTCCCTGCCATCTTAATTTCTAGTTTTACAACCTGTTGTTTGGTTGAAAATGTTGATAAAAACTAGCCTAGACTTGTTCCCACTTCATTCATGTTTAGAATAAAGGCCCAGTTGTGGGACTAGCAAACTTTATTTCTCACGTTTGCCAAGGTTTACAACCACTCCAGGACCACATGATAGTGGAGAGGTATTAACCCAAAATTCCAGAGAAAGTACCGATCAGGTACAAAACTGTAATGACCGCTGTCCGTAATACTCAATGGGATACTTTAATCCCAAGCCTTATGAAAGAGTCCCTTATATTAAGGGGCAATATGGAAAGTGCTGAGTACTAATCCCAGCTTCACCACACACTTGCTCTATGACACTGGACAGATTTCTAGACTTTTCTTTCCTTAACTGTAAAGTGAAAACAATATTTTTCCTACCTTCTTCATGGAGTTGTGATGATCCAGTAAAATACCGACTAGTGGGAAAAGGGTAGGTTTTGAAATGCTAATGTAAGATACTATGTTTTCACATAAAATTCAAAAATACACTAAAATTCTCTATCCTAGAAACAGTCATCTTTTACACTGACCTGCTTCTTGGGTGCCACGTAAATAAAATGAATTTGTGACGTGTGGAAGCTCTTGGTTGATTGAATCTAAAATGGCTTTGGCCAATTGAAGTGTCACACGCAGAAATGTTCTGGAAGGCTACTGGGTAGCTCCCAGAGTTGACAGGAGGTCTAGAGAACAGACTTGCAAATGGATAGGGATCAAAGGAAGCTAGAGGGTGAGAACCACAGCCAGGGGAATGCCACTGTTTGCCATCCTGACACTGCATCCTTCACCACTGGTGGCAGAATGTTCTCTGAGCTGCCCGTGTATTAGTCAGGGTCTTAAAGGGAAACAGGTGGCACACTTAGGAGGGTCTCTTTACAAAAGTGTGGGTGTAGGAGAACCGCCAGGGAAAGTGTGGCAACCTGCTGCTGGTGAGTAACCATCTAACCAGGCCGATGGGGCTTACTAGTCACCAGTTTTAAGCCGAAGGGATGGAAGAGGGGCAAGTAATAGGAACCCTAACAAGGAGAGTCACATAGAACACGCCACCCTGAGAAGACCAGCAGCTGTTTCATTGGATGCAGCAGCCTAGACAACCTCCCGAGGGAGGTACCAGGAGAATCAGTGCCCTGACCGCACTCTGTCTCACCATCCTGCCGGCTCCCATTACTTGTGTGGCCCCCATTATCTGAACCCAGCCCGAAACCAGAGGACTAGAAAGCTGTTGATGTAACCATATGGGTCAGGCTCCCCGGGCAGAGTAGGGTGGAGAGCAGATTTGAAGGGGTAAATGGAAGTTAACTCAGCACACCCTGTTACTTTGAAGGCTGCTCCACATTTAATGATCCAGATGGGCATCTCCAGCTGGCCAAGTTTAAGTCATGTGCCTGTGGTCAAGCTGCCAGTGGACAAAGAAAGTGAGTATCAGGCTATTTTAGCTTCTGCAGTGGAAGTTGGGGTCCTACTCTTCCCCCAGCAGTCACACAGAGAAGGGTTCCTCATACATGATGTAGGGTTCCTGTGTCAGGAAGTGAAAACCCTCCAGAAATTTGCAGTCATAATGTAAAGTCACTGCAGTGTACACATCGATGCTGATCATCAGTAACGTTTTCTTTCTCATTGGCAGATGTCACAGCACCAGGTACATGCAGTTCAGCAGCTAGCCAAGGTTATGGGCTGGCAAGTCCTGAGCTTCAGTAACCACGTGGGACTTGGGCCCATAGAGAGCATTGGCAACGCCTCTGCTATCACGGTGGCCTCCCCGAGTGGTGACTATGCTATTTCAGGTACTTCTGCTTCTTTGGCCTTAACATTAGCTTTACTAGTTACATATACTTAAGAGTAATTTATTTCTGCAATAAGCGAGTTCACATAGTAGCTGTGCTGAGCTATTCAGAACAGATTGTTAATTCTTTCTTTAGTATTATAAAACTTGTTTTGCCTGGCAACACATTTTCCTAGGAGAACATCTGAAAACTGCCATCAGCACTGTTATTCCTGCAGTTGGAAACCTTTAATGGATATAAACTTTAAACATGTACTGCTGCCAATGTGAGGAGCATGATACCTGATCCTAGAGCTGGTAAAGGGAGAGATCAGAGAAGAGAGGTGTTTTATTAAGCACCTACTATGAGCTGGGCATTTTAATAGGCACTTACACATATTACCTAGTTGAAAATTACATTTGGAGTGAGGATTTTATAGTGATCTCTTCTAATATCTGTTATAAGTATTTGAAAGAGTGGGTAATTAGAAATTTCTCCTCACAGGATCACAGCTTGTGACTCTGCAAGCTTGGTATTGTTAGGTCTTTATTAACAAGAATTTCAAAAAACTTTTCTTCTCCCCTGAGTAATAGTGAAAACCTCGTTACAACCTGAAGTTCTTAATTTAGAATAATTGTTCCTGTATTCCTCCCTATCCTGATTCTGAACATTTGCGTGTCATTATATGCTAGGTGTACATTAACCAACTCAGTGAATGTTTGGATTATTAAGTAAAAGTTTCAGAAAAAATAAATGGGTGATTTTCTGAAAATATATAAGACTTTTGACTTTCCTAAGGCAGAATTCATCTTGCCCCAGGTTTATAATACAAATAGTAACTCAGGAATATTTGTACCAGCCTACTCTGTATGTATTAGTAAATTATTTTCTAGCACAGTGAAACTGAAGAGCATTTTAAGCAGAGCTTTGAAGTTGGTAGACAGACAGGTTTCTGTGATCGTCGTGGAACGAGGTCGTGGGGTCTACTCTTGTTTCCTACTTTGGAAAGTGACTCTCTTGACACGTTGGTTTTCCCCCACAGTTCGTAATGGCCCCGAGAGCGGCAGCAAGATTTTGGTTCAGTTCCCACGTAACCAGTGTAAAGACCTTGCAAAAAGTGATGTTTTACAGGACAGCAAGTGGAATCACCTGCGTGGACCATTCAGAGAAGTTCAGTGGAATAAAATGGAAGGTCGAAATTTTGTTTATAAAATGGAGCTACTTATGTCTGCACTTAGCCCCTGTCTACTATAACTTTCTTCTAGAACAGTTTCCAGATACTTTTCCCCCAAGAAGTATCCAGAAACTTTGACTTGAGGTGTTTATAGATCACCTATAAGCAAAAGCAAGAGAAATCATTCAAAGGAGTATTGTTTAAATATATACATTAATTATCAAACATTTACCTAACATTTTGGAACCTTCACTTTGTAAGTGACAAGTGCTTTGAAATGTAAAAATTTGTGTACAGTTACAGGGTGTACAGTATGGAAACTTGTAAAATAATACTTTTTTTATGAAGTTAACTTGAAATGTTACTACAGGGTTTGAATTTGCTTTTTAAAATATTCCTTTGATGTTGACATCAAATAAAACATAGTTAAAAATTCCAGCTGCTTTCTTAACTCTTAACCTAAATGAATTGTCTTTAATTGACTTGTCTCAGTCCAGTTTGTTAAAAAAGAAGATTGCTTAAGAGCATTTGAACACTCTCATGACCCAGGCTTCACACGGGAATTCTCACACACCCCGAGAGAAGCAGGTCCTTTCCCTGAAGTGTGACAGAGTACGCACCAACTAAAGGAGCCTGCCCCCCACCCCCCACCCCCGCACAGCTGTTGGAATTTGCCCTCTCAGTGAAGCACCTCTCCCTCCCTCCTGTTGTCTCTGGGCATGCCTGGGGCTAACCCAAATGGGTACCTTGAGAACTTCCTCAGAAAGCACCACCTGAAGGCAAAAGAAGGCAGATTGCATCTCTGTGGCTTCCTGGGGTCCCTTTTTGGTCTGTCCTCCCACTTGAATGACCTCACTCCATCAGGACACTTAGTGCATTCCCCAGCCCCCACCCAGTGGCCCTAGGTTGCTTCCAAGGAATTCTCTAGTCTCATTCTTTCAGCTCTCTGGGTTTTCCTAGGCAAAATACTAGTGGATTAATGGGTGACATTTTGCAATAGCATGATGCATTTCTTGGAAGTAGTGCCCCAACCCAAAAATGCCTGAGGGACTGCGCATCCATGATTTAGCCGGATGGGCCAGTTGGTACCCTGTAAATAATGTATAGGTAGTGGTTTATGAGTAAGGCTTTCAATTTTTAAAAGATACCCTTTTAATAATTTATAACATGACTGAAGTAACTTAAAAGCCTTTTGTATTTCTCTGCCTTTTTTCTTTAAAAAGTAAAATGTAGCTTGTAAGCCATAAAATACTATAGCACCTTTGTGTTTAGCACCTTTGTGTTTTGCTTACTTTTCTCCCTGTCTGATCAAGGTACTGCATCACTCTGTCCATGGAAATTGAAGGAATTGGGATGCATCTGCAATTATTTGAAGTCTTTAGTGCACCATACGTTACTGTGTCTCACAAAAGGTGCCTTCGCTTTTTCTCAGTAAGCTGATCTGTACCATCATGCTCATGGGTCTTCCGTGATTTTGACAGAAGCTCACTGAAGTACAGTGAGTTTCAAACTCCCACCAAAGGACTAGCTTCTTAAAAAAATTTTCTACCCATTGCTAATTGATACTTTAGTAAAAGATAATAAAAATGTATTACTAGAAAAAGATTTTAAAGATACAAAATAAACCCCCCCTTTTATTATAATATAAAATGACTATCAAATATAAAAACTTCTGAACACTTTATTTCCTGTTTCTATGATCATTTTGTCATGATCCAGTAACGAGACCACACTTTGAGTAGAATTCATGAGGATACAGGCACAGATACTGCCACCTGTTGTTTTAAGCTTCATCTGGGTGGACTGACTGAAGACCGACATGATCATATGCCTTCCTGTCCCCTTTATTTGTCACTGTTGAGTGAACAGCCTTAACCCACCTGAAGAACAGTGTAAGTTAACGCAATGCGGGAATGGCAACTCAGCTGCCGTGCCAGCAACTCCTGTGCCTTGTATTTGTTTACATTTTCCAGTTTAATGTTTCAGCCCGAATTACCTGTACTTTTGGAACTTGGGAGACGGGTTGGAGGTAACCAGTAAGCCCCTCACTGAGTATCTCACAGGCTGACAAGCTGTGTTGGAGTGTTGGCTCTGCTGCTGCTTAGCTGTATCAGCCCAGCGAGGCCGCCCTCCTCACCTGTTTCCCTGTGTATACGGTGGGAAAGGGATGCTTCTACCAACCTTGTGGGCGGTTCGTAGGTGTCAGTATGATTGAGAGTGGATGTTAAATGTTAAGCAACTGTTACCTAAAAGTAACTACAAGTTGGAAAAAGAGTTAAGACACCCGCTTTATTTTTATCATTTGGAGAAAGCATTTCGGAACGACCTGTGTTGTTAAGATTTGTAGATGGTGAAGCGTGTCTGTGGGTATGAAGACCTTAGAGTTTCTGGGTCATTCTGAAAGCCGTGCTCTGTGGTGGACCTCTCTCCACACATACTCCTTTGTCTTTAATTTATTCACTTTCACTTCCCTACCCCTGTTCTTTGTTGATGCCTTCCATACTTGAGGCTAAAGGAAAGTCCTCTTTGAATTTCACTTTAGGACGAGAGCGATTCCCCAAGCCTTACTGACGTGATAGACAGTTTACAACGAGAAACCCTGTCTCTGACGTAGCACCATGCTCGTACACAAGCGCTGCTCAAACGTCAGCGAGCGGAGCTGACACTTGGTTCTAAAGGTGGCTGTCCCCTGTCAGCTGTCCATGTCCAAAAATGGATCCTACACACTGACTTCACAAAGCACAAATTCAAGAGACCAGTGTAAGGATTACTGAAATGCCTAAAAGTGAAATGCAGTCCAACCTAAATGGCCTCCAGTGAGAAGATGAAGAAACAGTAGAGGAGCTCCAGGTGTCGGCACTCGTTTTTACGTCTCAAAGTTGAGCTCAAATGGCTGAGGGGTTCTTCTACGCCTGGTATTCTGGCTCTTTTTACTCGGGAACCAGAAAAACTTCCTTGTCACCCAGTATTCGTTTCCATCTTTACTGATCATGAAATATCTGTTGTAAGAAACAGACTACTTGAAACTTGGTAGATGTGGGAGAAGTTTGAGATAGAAAAGTAGCATATCATCTGCAACAATCCCTGCACATTTGGCGTGGATACCAAGGAGATGAGGCCAATGGCAAAACCTCCACCCGGATCTGTTCATGGCTTCTCTCTTAACTGTGTTTACAAGTACTCTCAGTCCAAGCCCCTGGGGATCCCAAGAGGCAGTAATGGAGATTAGTGCTCTGTGTTTGCTATTTGAAAAAGCCTAATGGAATCCCATGCTTACCCTCTAAACTTTCCCATCAGACCGCTTTGCCGGAACACCATCAAATCAGTGATAGCCCTGATCATTTCGTGTTGCCCAGGAATTCGCATCGGCACTTACGTATTGTTGATGGATAAAAACAGGAAGCTGAATTGTTCATTAAGTTCAATTTCTTAGTACGAAAAAACCCTTTCAAACCATGAGGTACCTGAGGGAATAACACTTGGAGCATTTTTAGGGACAGAACGGCCTGAACAACTGCTGGTCTCTTACATTAAAGGAATTTAAGCTACCTTGGCCTGCACTTTATAAGCTAAAACTTCAGACTTATTTTATGTTACCAATGCTCTTTCTCCCCACCCCCATATTCAATCTGATAAACTTAACACATCTCCCACCAATATTATAAAACATGGACTCTGAGTTCTCTGAAAGAGGTAAAGATTCATGGGCGGTAGAGTTGAACACATCAGTTTATAAGAAGAAGCCATCTTGGTTGAAGCAACAAGTCTGATAAAGATTGCCCAAGACACTTATTTCTGTTACAGCATTTGAAATAAAAGGTGCTTCTTAATGAACAGATCACGGCTTGCATTGTGCACTGTAGGCGATAAGGAGAATTTAAGAACACGTAGAGACAGGAGTGGCCAACGGCCCGCGGAGCAGCATGCCCACGATCGGTTGTGATGACTGATATGTGCCCCACCAAGACTCCATGCGTGAGAAAGACATGCTGCCAGGGTAGGGAGCGCCCAGGGGACAGGACAGACCGCAGTCGGAACAGGCACGAGAGCAGGCTCACAGCCTGATGGACAGAACAGCCGGGGCATTTAAACAGCAAAGTTACCCCCTGTTCCTTTCCCCCCTCCCCCGGTAGGGGCCAGTGATCCCCCCTCCCCTGAGTCTCCTGGGTCTTCCCCACCCTCGTACGATGCCAGCAGCCAGTAAGGGGCGCCCTCCCCCTGGGATCATGCCTGTGGGACCTGCTCCTGGGATGAGGCCACCTATGGGAGGCCACTTCACAGTGATGCTGCGGCCTCCAGTGATGAGACCTGCCTGTCCCATGATGGTACCCACTGGGCCGGCAATGACTCGACCAGACAGCATGACAAGGAAGACTTACTTCCCCTTCCTGTCAGAGAAGACAGGCTAGTGTGATGGACCAAAAAAATAAAAGCAATTTTTATTTGTACTGTAAAGTGTGAAAATAAAATTGTCAATTATTTTAGTTAAAAATAGGTAGAGACACTAAATAATGCCCAAGAAACATTAAGGGATACAAGAACATTTTAGAGTAATACGAGGGCTGTCCGGAAAGTATGCAGCCATGTAATATGAAAAATAGAGGCATTTACAGCTGGATTTGTTTTTTAGACAGTCATCGCATGTATAATAGAATTCCATCTGCCTAAAAATAAAGTAGATTACATAAGTATATTGGGATGCATGTATGTAGAGACTGATATGTTCTTACATGCATAATAAGCAAGGCTAGAAGGATACACACCAAATTTAACTGTTGTCCCCTCTGGGGAAGATGGAAGGAGGGAGAACTTGGACTCTTTACATATAGACGTCAGTATCATTTTAATTTTAAAGGATTTATCACCTTTGTAATGAAAACCAACCAAAAACACCAACCTAAGTTTTGAAAGGGGGTGGAAATAGTGAACTCAGCAACCACGTTCTGAAGGGTTGGGATGGGTGTGGGTGTGCAGAGAGAGACACGTCCTGGCAGCTCACACTGTTGTTTAGTGGAAGTGAGTTGTGAATAGAAACGCTAACAATAACCATGGGACGTGATCGCCTTTTTGTAAACTAGAGATGCTTCCCTAGAACCTGGGCAGAAAAACCCTATGCTGGGTGTATAAAAGCTGATGACAGGAGTGTTTCACTTCCCCCAGTAGCCCCCTCTGGTGTTGTCAAGGAGATGGCATTTGAGTGAAGCCCTGGGGTTCACCTCATCACGTGGTTCCCTGCTCTTGGTTACATCTCCTGCCATTCTATTCTGCTACCTCTTCTCTACCAAGGTTACCCAGTCCTTCTGAATTGCATCCTCCCTCAGGGCTTGTCTCTGCATTCCTGCACGGAGCAAAATCATCCTGATGACCTTTCTTACCTCCTCAACTTTATGTGGTGTAATTTCAAATTAGAGGGAACGTGAAGTACCACCCAGTACTAACCACCTCTTATGGGCTTCAGACGACAGGGCTTTTCTGTTTCAGCTCCCCTTGCATACCCAGAACACCATGGAATGAGAAAGAAGGATAGACAGTTGACTTTTGAAACACCTGGGGGTGATGGGTGCCAATCTGCCTCACAGTTGAAAACCTCAGTATAACTACAGTCCACCCTCTACATACGTGCATTCCCAACTGTGGACAGAAAATACAGTTGACCCTCAAACCGAACTGCACAGGGCCACTTACACATGGATTTGAAACATTTGTTCAAGGATCAACTGTATGCTATTAAAAAGAAATAACAGACCCCAAATGGAGTCAGTTTTGCTAAGCCCACCACGACTCAATACCTAACCTAAGTGCCGTTTCAGCCTGTCCTGGGAATGGAGTTTTAAACCATTCTGGAATTTCCTGGTCAGCACTAATGAGGTAACCTCACTGAGAAAATGTTCAGCCTTTCCTTGGAAAGGAGACCTTGCCTGAAAGAATGCACTCTCAATCCCTTGCCCCACCCTCTTTTTGCCTATTAAAACCTCATGTTTTTGTACAACCCCTCTAAGCACCCCATCTAGCTGCCCGAAGAGATGCCGCTCGATTCATGAATGGTTTAATAGAGCCAATGAGAACGACATTTACTCAGTTGAATTTTGTTCTTTAATATCCTTTTGGTTGCTTAGATCACAATTTCTGAGAGGACGTTCCATTGACAAAGCGTGTGTGTTCTGTCCAGTGCGTCCTTTGTACAGTTGAACGAGGCCGTACAGTTGTCACATCCTCGTTTGGGCCCTTTGCAGGAGCAGAGTGGCCTCTGTTGCATTACTCGTCACATCCTGGAAGCAAAAACTTGAGCTCTATCCCCTGGCTCAGTAGAGGGGAGAATGATAGTGATAATAAAGTGCTGTTTTTCTGAATTACTGAAGAATGTATATGGTTAGAACAGACGTGATGCATTCTATTGTCATTTAAAAAGACGTGCCAGGCCCGGGCCTGTGGCTGAGGGTGAGGTTTACGTTACAGCTGTCGGACCCCCGACCCGCACCCCCGCGCCTTGCAGTGCCTGCAGGAGTGCGCTCGCACACAATGGACCCGGGCTTTACTTTCAGGTTCTATTTCAATCTTTAAAACAATTTTTTTTTCACAGTTTGAAACATAATAACTTATAGCTTAACATTTACAGTGGTGAATCAAAAACTTTCCACGTGAACGTTCAGGGTGGAGAGAGGCTGCCAACGTGCAAACTGAAGAACTTGAAAGCTGAGGGCATCACTGCTCGTGATGTTTTGGGGGGCGGGGGGCAGTTTACACCCTGGTTTGCCCAGGGAGGACTTGCACTGGGGAGGCTTCTCCATTTCCCCTTTTATTATGAAGATTTCCACCCCTGACTTCTGACAGGCTGCGAGGTAGAGTTCTGAAAAGCAGGTAGAATCACAGAGGACACAGATTCATCAGCTACCGGATCCAAACTGGTTTCCTGCTGATGGACTGCGCGTGAGGAGAGGAGAAAGAAAGCAGCCCGTTTCCTTGGCCCCTGCTTCTGTCCAGTTCTCCCGGCCCCGGCTTCTCAGGGCACTGGAGACCGCGTAAGCCTCTGACTGCGGCCTGGGGAAGGGCACAGGTGGGCGTTTACATGTGCGAGTCCAGCAGGTGATAAAACACAACACGGTGAATGTTTAAACTAAACAAAATGTACTACAGTAAAAGACACATCGCTGTTAACCCCCACCCCCCAAAATCCTCCCCTCGCTTCGAACACACGTAGCCCATCGTCTTGCCACTTCCCGAAGCAGTTCTGGAAGTCCCCTTTCTTGAGAGTCTGAGAGATCGGCTAACGGTTTGGGTACAGGCTGAGCAGTCCCAGCGCCCCGCCCCTCCCTCACCCCCTTTTAGTTTCACCAGCTTTTTTTCCTAGTCCATAGTAATTCGTGTCCACCACATAACCGCCCCAGTGACGGAGCTTTGGGGCCAGCTTCCTGGGCTGACGCTTCTATGTCATGGACATCCTGTCCACCAAAAACATCAATCAAAAGGCCCCGTACCCAGATAGGCATAACCCTTACAAATAAAGAGAATAAAACTACCGAAGCCTCGTTAATTGGGGCTCTTGAGCCATTTCCCTGTTGGGCCTGCTCCTACCTCTTAGGAATGTACTTTCCCTTTTAATAAACTTTCTCTTTGTCTTGCCTTATTTTTTCTTTCAATAAACTGCTTCTTGGTTTCACCTTTACACTCCAGTGTGTATCTTTTTCGATTCTTTGCTTGAGATACCCAGGACCTGGACACGGCACCGAGGACCCATTGTCCACTAACAGTTTCATCCTCATCATGACAACACTCTGTGTCACACAGGCTGCTGGTACGGCAATTTCCGTCAAATAAAACCATTACGGCGTGTCCTCATCCACCTTATCCACTGGATCTGGCACGTGCGACTTCTGGCTCTTCCCCAAAGTCAAAGTGAAAGGTACATATTTGAATCCATCCAGGACCTCGAAGCAGCCACGATAGCACAACTGAAGACACTCACGAACGAGGACTTCCAGACCTGCTTCAGAAAGTGGCCAGAACAATGGAATAAGTGTGTTCAGAGCGAGAGGGAGTGATTTGAGCCGGATTAATGGCGATGTGTCTTTTACTGTAATAAATGTTTTTATTTAAACATTCACTGTTTTTCGATCACACCGCGTACGTGTCAGGTGCTAGAGCTACCAACCAGTTGTGCAGGCCACATGCCCTCTTGCCCTCAGAGCCCTCCCCTAGGTCACTGAAGGCCCCTGGCTGAAGACCCCAAGGGCTCTCTTCCGGCAACCCTGGGCCCCTTACCCAGGGACAGGCCTCATACTAACTCCTCCAGGCCACATGTCCTCACCTGCCACATGGGAAAAGAAAAGATGTGGACACAGGGGACTTGATAAGGGGATGGGGGAGAAGGGAATGTTCTAGCTCTCCTGCTCCTTTGCATGAGTGAATTTGCAGCTGAGGGCTGGAGACATGGCTAATAATAACCTCAGCCTCTACCAGGAATTGGGGTGATAGCTGCAGTCCGGAGCTAAGGATACTAGAGAGAGAAAAATGTAATAATGGAAAAGAAATTCAGGTCTGCTTTAGAGATCACCCAGTGGGATGGAGAAGTTTTGGGGTAAACATGGTAACCACTACCCAAGAGGGTAAGGGCCAAGGCCAGCTGCGATCCAGTCCCCAGCCTCACCTGGCACCCAGCACCCTGGGGCATTCGACCAGCCTCCCGTACCATCCTCAGTACCGCGCTGGTCGCTTTCCAGGTCCCTGCAGAGTCCTCGTGCCTGTCTGAGATGGCGCGGAGAGCTCCCTGCATGCCGCGGGCTTCACGTGCTGCCCTGACGGTGAGGTAGGGGAGTGCCAAGGGTTCCTTCACCCAGCTGCGAGAGCAGGTAGGGGAGTGCCAAGGGTTCCTTCGCTCAGCTGCAAGAGCACGAGGGCCTGACTGAAGATATGAAGTGGCAGTGACGGGGGGGGGGGGCAGATTCGCAGCCGGAGCTGCCTGGCTTTCCAGTCATGCCCCGCAAGATGAAGGGCCAGCTTTCACACAGAGGCTAGACGCTGCCCGCAGCGGGCACGAACTGCCTTCCTCACCCTGGGGCCCCAGGACGAGAAATCCAGTTCATGTTGGACAAAGAGAGGACGCGGGAGGTCATTTTCTCCCTATTCCTTGTTCCCAATGCTGGTCCCCCAGTGCTCTTCTCCCTAAAGTTCCAGGTCCTGAGGGCTCCTCACCCTGCTTTGAGCAACTCACTACAGCATAGCAACACGCCCGTCTCTCTACGTCTGCTTCTTAGGTCTAAGAGCCCCGCGTTTTCTCACAAAGCTCCCCCAGCAGACGGCTGGAGGCACGCGCAGTGCAGGCAGCGCACGGAGCTGCAGACAGGCGCACGCGCAGTGCAGACAGCGCGCGGAGCTGCAGACAGGCGCACGCGCAGGGCAGACAGCGCGCGGAGCTGCAGACAGGCGCACGTGCAGTGCAGACAGCGCACGGAGCTGCAGACAGGCGCACGGAGCTGCACGCTCCATCTGGAGACCCTCTGGCCTCTGATACCGGACGCCCCCAGTGGCCATCCTCAGCCCGAGGACAGCACAGCAAGCTGTGCCTGCCCAGTGCCGCTGGTTACGGGCTCCCATAGCTCTGACACCGCAGCCAAGCACAGCGCGGGCCCCAAGCCTCAGCACTTCCTGAACTGCGTGCCACCCAGAGCCCTCAGCTGCGTGCGGTCAGCTTCGCTACCGCCTGGCGGTCCCATCGAGAACGGGCGGCTGTGGCAGGACTGCGGGAGGCTCCGAGGGTGCATCGCTGCGTTTACTCCTTTCATTAGAAAATAGTATTTTCCTCCTGAGGTAGGAATGTCGTCAGGCTCAGCCTTGGCTAACACTCAACATCTTGCAGCTCGATCTCCTCGGTTGTGCTCTCTGCAAAGCAAGAGACAAGTCAGTGTGTGGCAGATCAGCCACAAGGTGCTTTTTCTTGGTGAGAACAAGACACCACGTGCCACCTCTGGCCGCAAAAGCATGAATTGATTATCACGAGGTCTAGAAAGTTACCTTTGAGCTTGTGTCTTCTCTTCCTCTGGAATTTATACACACACTTATTACAAACCCACATGAGGCTGATCAACACCGCGGCCACAGCAGCAAGCAGGGCGAGGAAGACGGCGACGAAGTGGAGGTCTTCATAGAGGATCTCTGCGGGGTGGGCGAGGGGCAGCGGTGGTAAGTCTCCTGACATCACGAGGTTGGCCTCCCACACACTTGCAGTCACAGGGGCCCCTGGGGCTGTCTTACCTGACACGTGCAGCACGATAGTGCCAAACTGGCTGCTCCCCAGGTGCTCTGTCACTGTGATGACGTAATAGCCGGAATCCCTCACGCCCACACCGAAGAGCTGGATGGAGCCGTTGTCAAAGGTGCAGACTCTGCCCTTGTGGCTTTGGGAGACGTTGGCCTGAGTCCCTGGCTTCCACTCTACGATCTTCTGCACCCCCCAGTTGGACGTATACCTCCATTCGATGGTGGGGATGCCGTGGCAGGAATACTCCGCTGAGAGCAGGATGTCTTCTTTCACTGTGGCGTTGATGGCGGAGTGGGGAATGTACAGGGACACGCCCTGACCTGCAGGATGGAGCGCTAGATGTGGGGCCACCTACATGAGCGCAGTGACGTGAACCCCTGTAACTCATGACCGAGTGCCTACTACCTGCCAGGCTGTGCTCTGGGTTCCAGGGCCAATGCTACAATGGTGAATGTTATGGACTGAACCTTTGTAGCCCCCACCCCGAATTCCTATGTTGAAACACTAACCCCCAGTGTGTTGTCTGTGGAGTTGGGGCCTCGAAGGAAGTGATTAAGGTTAAATGAGGTCATAAGGGTATGGCCCCGATCCAACAGAATTGAGGCCTTCAGAAGAGGAGGCACCAAAGAGCTCATGCACGCTCTCCATGGGCACAGGGAGGAAAGGCCACAGGCAAACGCCGCAGGAGGGCGGCCATCTCTGAGCCAGGAAGAGCTCTCACCAGAAACCGAACTCTGCCAACACCGTGATCTTGGAGTTCCCAGCCTCCAGAACTGTGACAAAATAAACTGCTGCTGCTGGAGGCCCCGAGTCTGTGGGGCATTGCTACGGCCGCGCGCCCGAGCTGAGACAGTGAACGAGATCAAGGTCACTGTTTACTGTTCCCTGGAGCTTCCATTCTGTAATGGAGACGAACAAAGGCCAAGCGAACCCGAGAGGTCATCTTAGATAATGACCCAGCTTTAAAGATAATAAAACAGGGCACTAGTGACCCGTGGGGGTGGATAGTATAGTAGACACCATCGGATAGGATGGTCACGGAGGACCTCGCTGAGGAAATGACATTTGAACCTAAAAGGACAGGGAAAGAGAAGAGGTGAAGACATTCAGGAGGCGCATTCAGGCAGTGGGAACGACCACAGAGACTGCGAAGTGACAATGAGTACTGGCGGGTTCGAGGGACCGAGGACAGCAGTGATCCACGGGTGGAGTTTAGGAGGGGGCTGACCAGACGTCCTGTTTTAAACGGGACAAAATGACGGCCCTGTCCTGTTTCAAAGGGCCTCGTCTCACTGGGCTACATTCAAGCTGTCAGTCGGCTGACCAGACGTGCCATTTGAAAACAGGACAGTACCGTTGTTTTGTCCCATTTAAAACAGGACAGCTGGTCAGCCTGTTTAGGAGACAAGGCTGCAGAACTGGGCAGGACCCAGGCTGTGATGTGAGGGTCAAGGGTGGGGCTGTTCTCAAGGGTGATGAGAATCCGTAGGAGAATGGAGGAGGAGGGTGACAGTCTCCATTAAGCTTGAGAATGCCTGCTGTGGAGAATGTTCTAGAGGGAGGGGAGCAGAGTGGAAGCAGGAAGAGCACTCGGGTGGCTGCTGAAGGGGACTGGAGAAGAGACTGAGATGGAACCTTGGAGGGTGAAAAGCAGCCTGAGGTGGGATTTGTATTTGGAAGTAGGGAGGACAGAACATGCTGAAGAGCTAGACGTGGGAGTAGGTGACACGCGCAGGCACCAAGCCGAGATTTCTGCGGGGAGCGGGCAGGGGGCCAGCAGTGCCATGGGACAGGGTGGTACCCATGTTCTTATCCAGGTGTGAAGTAGGTAGCAGGCACAGGCCTCGTGCTAACTGCTTTACACACTTCGCCTCGTTAGCCTCACACAGCCGACTGAGATGCTGAGATTTTACAGGTCAGAAAGCTCGGGCTCCACAGGACTACCGTATTTTGCTGTGTATAATGTGCACTTTTTTGCCCACATTTGTGAGGGAAAAATAAGGATGTGCATTACACAGGGGTGGTACTAATTCTGTACCTATATAAATGTTGTTAATGCTTTTATTTATGCTTATGAATTAAAAGTGTAACTCTAGAAATCCATAATTAAAAAATTAAAATGCAAGATTTTTTTTCCCCTGAAAGTCTGGGCCAAAAATATGGGAGCACATTATACACGGAGCACATTATACACGGAGCACATTATACATGGAGCACACGGGAGCACATTATACACGGAGCACATTATACACAGGAGCACATTATACATGGGAGCACATTATACATGGAGCACACGGGAGTACATTATACATGGGAGCACATTATACATGGAGCACACGGGAGTACATTACACATGGCAACATACAATAACTAGTTTGTCCGCATTCACTCTGCAAAGCTGAGACTCCCACAAGGGCAGCTGACTCCCAAGTTTATACATTTAGCCTCTAGCTCAAACCTGCGGTCAGTGATGGGCAGCTGCTGGCACAGAAGGTGACAAAGGCCCCCCACATGGAGAGGAGTGCAGGGTTAGGGCAGGATTCAAGCTTGGAGCCCAGCTCTCGGTCTCCACCTGCACCTCCTGTTTACCCCGCTCACCCTGGGGCCCCTGCTGTGTGGTGTGGCTCCAGGGAACCATGCCTATAACTTTTCCAGACGCTTCTCATTGTCCTCTCCCGTCCCCAGCATATTGTGTTGCTCTCCTAAGATCTCGCGAGATAACCGGAGATAATCCGGTAAATTTTATGCTGAAAAATTGGAAATAATGGCTTTTAAGAATTACAGTTAGCAAGTAACAGAAATGTATTTCCTCCCCAACTCTGTAGTTTAAAAAGATGTTCAACTCCCAGAAAGGTAGCAAGACAGGTACAATTAATATCTATGTCACTTCTAGAGTCACCAATTACTAACATTTTGCCACATTTGCTTTCTCTCTCTCTTGTTCTCAGGAAGAACACAGAGGTCAAAATCCAGGTTAGCCCATGGGGGACAGGAATTATGTGTTTTCTTTATCTCTGGGTCCCCTGTACCCAGCACAATGCCCCACAGAATGACTAGTCCACTCGAGTGAATGAATAAGTAAAGGACCGACTACTCATAGACGCGAGGAGGAGCCATTCCTGAAAGGACTGCTGCTGCTTGGGTGGTTTGAAAAATTCAGCACATCTAAAAGCTACAAATGTAGAGGAAAGAAGTACAACTCAGTCAAGGCTTTCCGTACGTACTTCACAATCTTTTACGTAAGAGTCTCTGACATGGTCGCATAGCTAGGAAATGGCAAAGGAGGGATTTAATGCAGTTCTGCCTGAGGTAGTAATAAAAGCCGTGTTTCTCCCTCTACTTGGTGACTGATGAGCTATCATTTATCTACCTGGATTTTCCGATTTCTCTGACCTCAGAGAACCGTATTTGGAACTCGTGACAAACCTGTATCATCACTTGTGTGAATGTCATAGACATACCAACCACGTTAACGGTGTTGATCACAGGACACTGCCAGTCCTCTGAATAGCCTTAAGGACCTTCATTTGAGCTTTTCAATTACTTTGGCCCAAGAAACCACAAAACTGATAAACAAAAGTAACAAGCCCATGTTTTTGAGATGCTGATGTATTAATAAAAAAATAATATAAACAGAATCACTTTAAAATGAAGCTAAAACTGCCATGCTTTGAAGGTCTCAGGCCTCAAACTTTTGTAATATTAAAACAGGGCAAAAAGAACCTTTGGACTGTGCCTCAGGTAGCACTGTGCCCCAAAGTACTGCCTGCAAGAAAGTAGATATGACTCCTGGGCTGATGACTACCCGACTGAAAATTAAAAACAGTCCTTAGAATTAGCATCGCTATGTTAGCTTGTCTGCATCCCTAGAAATGCCTGCCTTCTACTGATGTAATTTCCCCCCTTCCCTCTCTCATAATGACTCCCTGCCTTTGTCTCCTAATCAAAACACGATTTGGGCTTCTGTCTGAATCAGTGCTTCCTAAATAGTTTGTTTTGGTTTTTTAAAAAATCTCAAATAAATGCTTGTTGCTTCTTACTTTGGCCTTTTAGTTTTAGGTTAACACTGATATGGCTAGAAACTGACCAATTACTAGTTCATACTGGTTTTTGTATTTTTCTCTTGAACAGAAAAATCTCTTAATCAAACAGACTCACTAGGCATTTAACAAGGTTTCAGGAGAAAGAGTTCTTCCTCTTGTCAATCTACCTATCACATACAATTAGAAATAAATGATTCACAAGCAAAGAGGGAAAATAAACCATTCCAAGAGTTTAAAGGCAAACTGCTTGTTGACTGTTTAAAAAGCTGAATTAATGAGTAACCACCTCTGGTGCACCTCAGGCTCTAATAAAAATCATTCTACAACAAATGGGGAGAAACCGAGAGGCTAGACCAATATTCAGACCTGGCTTAAACGTTCTTCTCAAAGAGTTTGCTTAATAAATCAGCTTTTACTTTAACAATGGGTACCAAGTAGCCATTACCAAGAATGAACTTTGTAAGGACAAGGAAAGATGTCCATGATGGGTTACTAAGTTAAAAAATAAGTTTATGAGACAGCATATTATTTTATATTTGTGTAGATATATGCTAACACATACATATTATATACAGAAAAACATTGGCGTAATGTATGCTAAACTGTTATCTAGAGATTGGATGTCATATTTTCTTTTCTAAGTTATACATTTATATAATTTTGAATTTTTCAGTTATTTATTGAATTGATAATAAAAAAGTAAAATATATTTTAAAAAATCTTTTTACATTCCCGATTAGGCCATGTACTCTTGTGCACAAAGTTAAAAGAAAAGTTTAAAGATTAAAAGTTCACCTTGCTCTTCATCTTCACTTGAATTGTATATGAAAAGCAGAGAAGAACTAAAATCTACCCATTTCCCAGACAGATGCGGATGCCTCCTCTAAGGAGGAAGTCAGCTGGGCTGGGCTGATTCACAGACCTGGTTTTAGCAGGGCAGGAGCCACCAGAACCTGAACTAAGAAGCTTCCTGAAGGCCTGGTTTCCTGGAGCTGGTGAGACCCTGTGGGAACCGTCAGAGAGAAAGTACCAGACAGGTAAACACCAGCAAGCTCCTCAGCTATGGGCTGGAATATAATGCAGCAGGTGCTCAGTTAATGGAATTTCATTCAAAGTCATTTACTTAAAATGTTGATGAGAACAAAAAGGAAGATTCTCGGCCAGGGCCACCATCTGTGTGGGGTTTGCACGTCCTCCCCGTGTCCACGTGGGTTTTCTCTGGGGACTTCGGTTGCCTCCCGCATCCCAAATATGTGCTCGTGAGGTGACCTGGAGCACCTACGTGGTCCCAGTCTCAGCGACCCTGCAATGGGAGGGCGTCCTGTCCAGGGTGGGTCCCGCCGTGCACCCTGAGCTGCAGGACAGGCTCCAACCACCATGTCCCTGAATTCTAACTTGTTTTCACCAATCTTTCTTAAATATACGTAGAGCTCACATTTATTTCCATGTTTAATATTAGAAGTATTTTGGGTCTTCATTTAGCAGTTTGGTGATGCTTTTGCAACCAGAAATATGCCATAAGAACTCAACTCCTGTTTATATCAATTAGCCCGGGGTAAAACTGCTTTTGTTCTATACGTCGTTCTGCTTAAAGTCGCAGTTTCCAAGGCCCCGTAGACGACGTTAAGTGAGGACTGCCGGATGCAGAATGATTCCTTATTCCTTTTCTTACAAATAAATTTCAGAGGTAGTGCCTTGCTGCTTTTAAAAACTGATTAGTTGAGAAGGATGTATTTCCTGAAATCACAGCAAAGGCCAGTCCTGTTCGGAGCACGGTTGGGCAGACGCCAGGACCAACGATGACGACGATGACGGGGCAGAGGCGTGGCTGCCGGGTCCCTGCGTTCACCGCTCCATCAGGACTCACTTTCTCCCACTTATCTGCCAGCCGGTGTGATCCTCAGATGCAGCTGAGACCCAGGAAATGAATGTCACCACCCCTGCCATCGTCATCCTGATCAAACCTGAGGGGTACAGGAGCCCTAACCGGGAAAACTGCTGGAGTGGGTGGTGGAATGACAAGTCACCTCACGGAAGGACTGTTCCCGGTGGCAATGAGTCGGGGTGGAGACACTTGACCTGGGCAGGATCCACTTAGCGTCCACCCTGCGGCCTCCGAGCTGTGAGACCTGGAGACAGGGCCTTCACTCCCGAGAACCTCACAGTCTCTGCTTTAGGATGAGGACCTGGGAACCTCGGGGAGCGGGGAGGGCCGTGCATGCCAGGGGCCCAGGGGGGGCCCAGCACTTAGCACTGGTGCAGGAGCCGCAGCCCCCACCACTTGCCCTACCCAGCATGTCACCAGCCTCTGGGTGACCAACTTCCCACTTTGCCGGGGACTCAGAGGTTTCACAGGACCTGGCAGTTTCAGTGCTAGAATCAGGACAGTCATGGGCAAACCAGGGCAGTGTCACCCTATCTGATATGTAAAGAAATGCTAAAGAGCAAAGAGTTAACTCCAAGGGATACAACTGCTGGTGTCTGAGGCCTTGGGAGCTCAGCAGGGGTGCTGCAGGGCAGCCAGCTCAGGTAAGCTGAGAGAGGACACAAGCCACTATTTCCCTCACCCCTGGCTCCCATACACATCCCTCATGGGATGGCGCCCCCACTGCACCCCCATTTTAGTGGGGACCTCCCACCAGTCACTAAACCCCAGCTACACTTGCCATGCTTCCCGCAGAGCAGGGCACGGGCTCCTGAGTGCTGGCCTGGTGAGTATTCTTGTCCCCATTTTATCGAGGACCAAATTCAGGTTTGCAGGAGTTGGGGAAGTGGGGGACACTCATGTGAGCTGAGGCTGGAAGGGTAAGATGTTAAAAGCACGGGAAAGGGGGAAAGCACAGTCCGGCCGGGAGAACAGTGAGCCCACTGGGGAGGCCCAGCGGACCCTCAGGTTTGGGACCTGGTGAGTGAGCGCGCAGGTCGGCTGCAGCACCAGGACTCCGTGACAGGCCGGGGGTGACCCGAGGGAGTTCTTCCTCAGACAGGGAGGACCCAGCGTGCTTTTCGAATAGAAGCAGGCGGGATCTGAACTGGGCTCCCGGAGGGGCAATCTCAGCAGAATCGGTTATCTGCTCATTCCCAACCTGCAGCCTGCGGGCCGCACGCGGCCCAGGACGGCGTTGAATGCAGTTCAATACAAATTCGTAAACGTCCTTAAAACATTATGAAAATTATGCACGGACCTTTATTATTTTTTTTAGCTCATCATATATCGTTAGTGTGAGTGTATTTTACATGTGACCTAAGACAGTTCTTCCAGTGTGGCCCAGGGAAGCCAAAACGTTGGACACCCCTGGGTTTTACACACATCACCTGCACTGCCCTGGGCGCACCACATGTATTGTCCTACGTGCCTTCAGGAGGACCCCTGCTGGAGCCCAGGCAGTTGGGAACAGCTGGGTGTGGTCCTACCTGGGCCTGAGCTGGGGGCATGGGGAGCACAGGAAGGGCACATGTGCGCAGGGGACTGTGGGAACTCGTTTCCAGTTCATCTCAGAAACAAGATGGTAGGTGCGCACAATGTACCTGCACGAATCCTTGTGGCACGTTTGGTCCTGTTCAAAATACCCAGAGACATTTGGTCCACACCAAAAGGTCCTTGATATCTGTACCAAAATGTACACGGAGACTTTTGGTCTCCAGGGTTCACATAAATCCTGCTTTTTGGCAAGATTTGAACCCTGACCCATTTACCTAACCCCACTGCCATGACCAGCTAGGCTCCCGAGGCGAGGAGGGCTGTTATTGGCAATATAGCCACAACACAGTTATTGGAGCAATAACACATGGGAGCACTTTTTATTCTGAATCCTATAAACCAAAAGTAGAAATAATCAGTAGGGGCCCTCCGAGTCCAGGAGCATTTTCTAAGTGTGGATGCTTTGGCCAGGACCAAATGCTCACTAACTGTATGAATGAAGGAAGGAAGGAAGGAAGGAATGAACAAATGGAGACACGAATGCCCTGCCTGTCAAACTGCTGCCCATTTGGAGAGATCAGGAAGGGGGGGTCTATGTTGAGCTGAGACAATGGATCTGCTGAGGGGAATGCTGGCAAAACCCCTTTCCCAGCCCCAAGTCTGCTGAGAGTCAAATAGCCAGGAGGAGAAACGGCACCGTTTTGCACAACTAAAATACCCACGTCCCTGCCTCACCTCTGCCATTCTTGAAACAAGCAAACCTGGCGTTCTGGAAGCACAGCTTCGTGTAGGCCAGCACAGCAACCCCAAGTAATGGTGTTTGGGTTTAGATGCCACAAATAGTGTTGATGACTGTCATCTGCACGTCATTTATACGGTCCCTATCCCTCCTTGCCTCCTGTTAGCTCAGTGCCTGATTACTCGTCCCCGAGGGAGCGCCCGCGTGATCTCGCTGTTTAATGGCCGTGGGAAGTCACCCAGATGTCAGCGCAACCCAGACACCATGGACAGGAGCAGGTTCAGGTAGAAGCTGGGAGACTGCGCCCCTCGTCAGGTTCCTGTATGTGTACCCCAACCGGGAAAATCACTCCTAAATAGCAATAGTCACCATTTCTTTCTTTTTTTTTTTTTATGTGGGTAGCTCCCTGGCTGGGAATCGAACCCAGGCCGCAGCGTTGACAGTGCCGAAGCCTTAGCCACTACACCACCAGGGAACTCCCAATAGTGACCATTTCTATTGGTGACACCCGTTAGATACCAGCTGTCACACAGGATTATCACAGACCAGTGCAACCCAGACAGGGCAAGTTGAATGACTCGGCCGCTATCAGACTGTAAAGGTGAAGAGTTTGACAACACGAGGCCACCAGGAGTGGGCGGAAGTGCTACCCAAACATCGCTGTGGGACTGTAAATGGCTGTAACCTGCTTGGAGGGCGATATGGTGAAACCTACAGAATTATTTAAATAGCACATAACTCTTGACCCAGATTTTCAGAAGGCACCCCCCTAGCAATAAGGGTACACAGATGCAGAGACAGGTGTCGTCACTGCCACGGTATCTAGTCAGTCAGCTGCAGTAGTAAAAGCCTGGAGACAACCTGTGCGCTCACTAGGGAAGGAAAACTGATTCTCACTCTGCTCCCAGCACTTCTGACCCTACCTGGGGTCCCCACAAAGCCACAGGTGAAGGGGTCGGTCTCACAGGCCTGCCCCCGACTTCGGACGCCCATCACAAGTCCTGGCCGCCTGTATCTTTGACCAACTGGCTACACATCGGGGTTCCCACAACCCTCTCCTCAGGTTTGATAATTTGCTAGGACAGTGGACAGGACTCAGGAAAGCACTTTACTGACTCTGACCAGCTTACTGCAAAGGGTAGAACTCAGGAAGAGCCAAATGGAAGCGATGCGCAGGGCAAGGTCTGGGGGTGGGGGCGTGGAGCTTCCTCGCCTCTCCGGGTACATCCCCCTCCCAGCACCATGACGTGTTGGCCAACCCAGAAGCTCTGCGAACAACCTCAGTTTGCTTTTAGCCTTTTGGGGGGAGACAGGGGAGTGCTCGGTTACACGGGCATGACGGAATGAAGTCCTTGGCCATTGCTGATTGACTCAGTCCCCACCCCTCCCCCTTCGCTGGGGTGAAGCCGACATCCCAGCCCTCTCATCACACCGTCACTTCCCCTGCCAACCAGCCCTCACCTTCCACGAGTGCCCTCGCCCATCAGCAAAAGGACACTCTTACCCCTCGGGGGTTCCAAGGGGTTTAAAAGCTCCTGTGGCAGGAACCAGGGTCTAAGACCAAAGAGTATAACAAAAGGTGCTCCTTACCACCTGGGCCCCTCCGGGAATTACTGGGGTTTCAGGAGCTCTGTGTCAAGAACCAGGGGCAGAGACCCAAGTAAATATTACAATGTCACAACCAGTTAAATGAACGATCAATGTTCATACTTTGGCATACGAGACATTAAAAAATTGAGGTCGATCTACATGTATTAGTATTAGATGATCTCCAAAGTAATGAAAAAGCACAGGGCAGAACAGTGTGTACAGAATGCTTCCACTTGTGTAAAACACACACACACACACACACACACACACGCACACACACGCACACACACACACACACAGATGCACACATTCTCTCTCTCTCACACGCACGCACAGATGCACACTTATCCATGTAAATGCCCCTCAGGAAGGATATGTACAAACCTGGAGCTGTGGCTGTCTTTGGGGAGGAGACTGCATGTCTGGGGGAGAAGAAAGCCTTACATTTCACTCTATACCCTTTTGAATAGTTGGACTATTTTAAGAAGTCTGTGAATGACTTAAAAAATAAAAACAGCGTGCTTCCAAAAATAAACGCATGCTAGCGACCATTGTCTGAGCCCCCGTGCTTTCACGTTTGAAAATGTTAGTGATTCCCGCTGACACATTGACGGAGTGCCAGTGCTCACGAGCACGATCTCCACTCGTGAAGCAGGCAGCAGGCGGGTTAGGCAATGAACCCGCTCAAAGGTACTTGCTTGTCTGATCCCCCAGGAAACGATCACCAGTTTATCGTACAGGATACAACTTAGGAACAGCCAATCAGAAGAGAGGCGTAGGGCAAGTGAAGAAACTGAGGCAGAGCAGTAAGTGCCCTCCATCGCCCCCCAGCTGTCTCCTGTGGGTTCAGGCACTTTGAGGCTAGAGGGGAAGCGTTTCACGGCTTTTACGTTTCCCACAATAACACATTGTTCGGCGCTGGTCATGACCCGGAGGCAGGTGTGAGAAAAGACAGGCGTCTACACCTGGGCTCTCCAGGACGGTAGCTGCTAGCCACCCCGGGCCCCTGAGCACTGGAACTGGCTAATCCGAACTGAGAAGGAAGCTCAAAGCGTAAAACACACGTGGGGTTTTGAAACTTCGCAAGCTAGACCCAACATAAAATACCTCCTTAGCAATCTTCACACTGGCTACGTGTTGAAATAGTAATCGTTTGGATATATTGGGTTAAACAAAATACATGAATAAAATCAAAACATACACAGAAACCCGAGAAATGAATGCTGCCACCAGGAAATGGCACAGGTGCCTGCGCGTGTGGCTCTCATTCTATTCCTACTGGACACCATGGGGTTGGACTACCACTCTCCCACCGTCTTGCAAACAAAAAAAAATCCCTTTCCTCTGAGGTTGTTCTACTCTCCCCCCTTCTCAACAATGTAAGCGCTCCATCGCCCAGTTCCAGCACCCCCGTGGACAACCCACCCCTAGTCTACGAGAACATCCTCCCTCTGCCCTGCCCCCGTCTCCGGGACAGCACCCTCTCTGACTACAAGCTTCTCCCATGGGCCTCTTCGGTCCCTTCTGCTCCAACTCACGCTCCCCAGTCCGCGCTCCCCTCCCCCCGACCCCGCCTTGGTTGCATGTCCATCATGCCCTCAGCACGCCTGCCAGTTCTTCAAACTCCAGTGGCCTCTCATTTTCGTCACATTTGTCCGGAGAACGCGAGCCCACGACCAGCAGCCCTCTCCTTCCTCTCTGCCCAAACCTACGCGCCAGCGCGGCCCGAGAACTCCCACGGCGGACGCCCCCCCAAACCATAAGCCCGTTGTTTCTAGTGCACCGTGGGGATCAGCGAATTCAAGGCCCTCCAGACGGCCGATTGTACTGTTTTGCACGTAAATTCACTCTTCCTTTTTCCACGGTGACGAAGACAAGGTCCCTCCTATCTTTGGACCTCCAAATTCTGCCTCCTTCTCAGCAGACCTTCTCCTCCTGGGACACTGCTGACCACTCCCTCCGGCTTGCAACACCCTTGTGGCTTTGGGGCCACCACACTCACCCGGTGTTCTTCCCAGCTCCTTCTCTGACGGGAGAGTGGAGCTCAGCAGGCTTGGCGAGAGTTCAGCTCCACCCTTCTGCCCAGACATCCAGATGGCACACCTGCTTGTGGGAGCAGAGCGTGGCCGAGGACAGCACGATGCCGGCGGGGAAAGCCCTGGGAGGGGCACCCCACACGCACTCCGGGGAACCTGAAACCTAGCTTCTGTTTTGGCTGCAAACGCCCTAGTGGGGTGATTGCACCAACCCCTTCACCTTTCTGACCCACTGTTTCCTCATTTGTCATTAGGGATCATCACAGCTTGGATGTCAATGAGTCAATAAAAACACAAATCAAAAAACACGTGGGTGAGAGAGTTCGACGGCCACGAACAATTCCAGGGGGCAGAGGATCTCCCTTCCCTGGTTCCTTACCCAGAAGAATCCCTGATTCTAGGCCATGAGTGTTGAATCCAGTCTCATTCCATTCAATAAACATTTGGGAACGGAAGTGAGGGGCACTAACATTTGTGGAGCACCAACCCAGCTCTGCGTGGAAGTCCATTATTAGTTCATTTGGCGCTGGGCTAGTTCAGCCCCTCCTCTTCTCAGAGCCTCTGCAGGGAGGGCCTTTAGGACCTAGGCACGGGCCAGCTAAGTAATTCCATTTGCCCTCCGCCCTCTCCAAGGCTGTACCACAGTGCTTCTCTGCGTCCCAAGCACCTGGAGGGCTCGTTAAAACAGTCACTGAGACCCAGCCTCAGTTTCTCACTCTGCAGGTCTGACGTGAGGCCTCAAGAGTTTGCATTCCTAACCATTTTCTAGGTACTGCTGCTGCTGGTCCCAGGAGCACACTTTGGGAACCTCAGCACTCATGGTTCTGCGAGACCGTGGGCACTGAGGGTGCACCCAGCACCCCTGCAGGACGAACCCTGCTCTCTTCTCCAATACTGCTCACATCACGTCTGCCAGGCCGGGGACCAGCCTCTGCTGCAGAACTTCTCATCTGGGAGACGGGACACTGTGACACAGTCATTGCCAGAATGAGGACGGGTGGGTCCAGGTGGAAAGGAGCCAAGTTCTGGTGAACGGACTTGAGTCGGTGCATTCACGGACTCTGGAGTCAGGCAGACTTGTGTTCCGAATTTAGGTTTGCCCGTAACAGCCGTGTGACCTGGAGGACACACCGTAGACTCCCAGTGAACCGGCACCCATGGGGACTGGTAGGTGCCGGATAAATCTAAGTTGACTCTCCGTTAGGACCACCTACAGACGTCCCCCCACCTCAGACAGTTAAATTGGTATCACGGAGGGCAGGACCCAGCACTGTTTCGTTTTGCATTTAAGCTCCTTGGGAGGTTCTAACATGTGCCAGACGGAGGGCTCATGGACCATTTCTGGGTGCCCTTCGTCAGCCTCATCCTACAGAATCAGCTTATCAGGAAGGGTGCGTATTTCTGCCCCTTCTGTTCTCAGGACAGCCGCCACTGCGTGCAGGAGAGTCTCGCTTCTGTCTTATTTGTGCTTGATCCTGACAAACTTTTCTTCGAAGTTTGGTTTGGTTCAATCAAGAGTTCCTAAGCCACTCATTGCTTCCTTCATCCTTCCGTTCCACACCCATTTCTGCAGAGGTGTCCGAGGAGGACCCCGACTCCCAGTCCCCCAGGCTGGCCACGGGCCTGGGCCTGACCATAAGTCCTGCAGCCCAGCTCCGCAGAGGGCTCCACCTCGCCATGCTGTGCAGCCCCAGGCGGCTGCCTCCCCGCTGCGGTCTCCGAACAGAAACACAGCACTGACTTAAGCAAAGCCAATCAGAAAAGAGTTCAGCTTTCCAGCAAGGGTGGCTCTCGCTTAAGGTAGAAAGAGTCCAGGAGCAATTCCACAGGGGATTCCTCCTACACGGGCTCTCCCTGGCTTTCCACCCGCCCCACCCCCGGCTAAGCCCAGAGCCCACAGCTCCATTCTGCTATGGGCAGCTTCCGGCCTGTCCACGTCTCCGCAGCCCCACACTGAGCATGCGCTGTTTCTCTGCTCCTTGGGCTCTGGGCTCTGAGTGACTCGGTGGGGCCAGCTCCTCTACCCTGGCCCCACGCTGGTGAAGGGGCATGTGAAAGGGCACCTGTGGGTGTATTCGTGTGTGTGTGTGTGTGTGGGGTGTATTCGTGTGTGTGTGTGTGTGTGTGTGTGTGTGTGTGTGTGTGTGTGTGCGCGCGCGCGCATGCGCGCCGGGGGAGCAGGCTGCTTCTCGGAAGCTGGGGTTGAAACACCGGCAGCATGGTGACTAGGCCCGAGGTCATTAACTAAACTTTCCTGCCTTAGTCCTGGATCATCTTTCCCGATGAGAGGGAGCACTGGATATCAGAGCCCCGACGGCTAACTTCCCATGTCCAGAGCTAAGAAAGGAAATGAACAGGGTCTAGAAAGGCACGCCACCTTGGGTCCACGACAGGGGGCCTGCAAGCTTTGGGAGGGGCTAAGACTTGGAGCCCCTGTCGTAGTCAGCTTGGCTACCATAACAAAATACCATAGACCAGAGGCTGGGAAGTCTAAGATCTGGGCAACAGACTCAGTCCTGGAGAGGGCTTTCTTCCCCGCTTGCAAATGGCCACCTTCTTGCTGTGGATCATCACATGGTGGAGGGGGCAACTCTGGTGACTTCCTCTTCTCACAAAGACACTAATCCCCTCATGGGATTCCACCCTCATGATCTCAATCTAAACCTAACTGCCTCCCAAAGGCCCCACCTCCCAATACCATCATATTGAGAGTTAGGGCTTCAACATATTAACTTCGGGGGATACAAACATTCAGTCCATAACATTCTGCCCCTAAAACCCCAAATTCATGTTCTTCTTTATGCAAAATTCATTCATTCCATCCCAATTGTCCCCAAAGTCTTAATGTATTTCAGCTTCAATTCTAAAGTCCAAGGTCTCATCTAAATATCATCTAGATCAGGTGTGGATGAGACGGGAGGTCCGATTCACCTGGAAGCAAAACTCTCCATCTGTGAATCCGTGATACCAGCTAAGTAATGCACTTCCAAAGTGCCGTGGTGGGATCACCATAGGATAGACATACCCATTCCAAAAGGGAGAAATCAGAAAGAAGAAGGAGTGTGTGAAGGGGTACATTTCCCGAGTGATTCCAAAACCCAGCAAGGTAGTACCATTAGCTCTTAAGGCTCAAGAAGAATCCCTTTTGGTTGGATGCTCTGCCTTCTGGACCCACTGGGATGGCAGTCCTGCCCTCAGGACCAGAGGGGCAGGGATCGTGCCCTGACCCCTGCAGCTCTGCTGGGCAGCCCTGTCCTCTGGAGCCTCTGGGCAGCCCCCATTTGGGCTGCTGAAACCACTGCAATAACCCCACCCCCACCCCCATTTCAAACCGAGGAGGCAGCGCGCTGATCACTGAGCTGACATCAGTTACTCTTCTCTTGTCGTGAACAATAATGTAGTTCATAGCTGGGAAGCTCTGTGGGCAGTCCTGCAGGCTCTAACACATCCCACAGCCTTCCTCCACTCCATCCTGGCTTCATCCCCTTCCATTCAAATGAGCAGTGTCTCTGCTGGGGTGGCTGCTTCGCTCTGTGCTTCACACCCACACTAACCTTACCACATGGCTGTTTGGCCACGCTCTCGGTGTTGTTTTCTGAATGAGCTTTCTCATTTTTTTGTCATCTAGTCAGGTTGAGAATTTTCCAAACCTTTAAGTTCTGGTTTCTTTTATTTGCTTAACAATTCCTTCTTCAATTCATTTCTCTCTTCTTGTATTTTACTACAGGAGGAACCACGCCATCCCCTCAATACTTGGCTTAGAAATCTCCTCAGTTACTTATCTCACTTCATCACTCCCAGGGGCTGCCTTCCACAAAGCACTAGGACATGAACATAGTAGTCCTTCGCCACTTTTTAAAAGGATCACTGTTCCTCCAATGTCCAATAACACATCCGTCATTTCCACCTGAAACCTCACCAGAATTGTCCTTAGGCTCCGTATTTCTAGCACGTACCTCAAGACTCCCCCAGCCTCTACCCATTACCCAGCTCCAAAGCTGCTCCCACACTTCTAGGTATTTATTACAGCAACACCCCACCTCTCAGTAACAGTTTCTGTCTTAGGTGCCATAACAAAATGCCATAGACCGAGTGGCTTACACACTAGACACTTATTTCTCACAATTCTGGAGGCTGCGACATCCAAGATCAAGGTGCCAGCAGATTGGCAGGGCTGTCTTCCCAGCTGGTGGGCCGCTGTGTCCTCACACAGCAGAGAGGGCGCTCTGGTCTCTCCCCTTCTCCTTTCTAAGGACAATAATCCCATCCTGCGGGCCCCGCCCTCAGGACCTCATCTAAACCTAATTACCTCCCAATGGCCCAACCGCCAAATACTAACACGCTGGATTGGGCGTTAGCGTGTCACCATGTGAACTCCAGGGGGACACAAACATTCAGTCCACACCAGCCCCACTGACGGAGAAAAGGCTTCCGATGCAGGGAGTTCGTGTGCTCGTGTCTGTGGGGTGTGCTTTTGCATAGACATCCGCGTAAACGATGAAGAGCAGACTTTCTGGGTGGCAGCTTTAGCCAGAGGCTGAAAAGGCAGAGAATGGAGGGAGCTGGGGAGGAAGAGCCCACTCCATGGCGTCAGGGCTGCTCCCACTGCCCCGCAGCCCAGCACAGGCCTCCTGCAGGCAGGTGCACCTCCATTCACTGTCTTTTAAGGTGTAGCCCCGGTTAGCACCGGGTCAGTGCGTGGGACCCAGCGCTGGGAGAGTGCCTGCTCTCCTGGAGCTCAGAGCTGTGCAGGAGTCAGGTGTTCAATCGAGAACTGCAAAACGTTCACCTGTCCTCCAGGCTTTGCGCGGGCTTCCTCTTTATCTGGGAACACCGTGCATCCCCTCTGTCCCATTCCCCTGGTGGCTCCTGTCCATCTGTCAGGTCTGAGGAGGTGCAGCTCCCTTTGGGGGCTTGCCTGGTCCCCCTAGTCTGGGTTTTGATCCCTGAGGGCTTCCAGAACATCAGCACATCCTGCCTCTCGGGGCTTGCCACTCCAAGCTGGCACCTTTGTTTGCTTGTGTGAGGACAAGACTGTGAACCACGGCATCCCCAGTCCCAGTGTGCTCTGCTTCCTGCGAGGAATGAGTATGTGAATAAATGAATTACACTGCAGTGAAGGGCAGGCCCGTGAACACCAGGGCCATTTGTGCGGATGTTGCCTGAGAATGGTGGTTGGAAACTCGTGCTGGAGGGTTGAAAACAATGGAAAAGGTCACTGCCATGCCAAATACACCTACCCACCTGATGGACTAGCAGCAGCTACTTCTTGCCCCGTAGACAGCCAGAGGCACGTGCCCCATGCCCGTCTTTCCAGGTTTCGAGGTTTGCAACCTGCAAAGCTGGGCACTAGCCACTAGAGGCATAAAGGTCAAGAGTGCTAGACGGCCTGGGTTTGAATCCTAGCTCTACCAATGGCTACTTTGTACAAGTAACAGCGACCTCTCTGGGCCTGTCTCCTCACTTGTGAAACAGAGATAAGCGCAGCACTTACTTCTTAAGATTGCCCAGAGGATGAAAAGATAGATGTCCTGTGAAGTCTGCAGGATGGTGGATGCACAGGTGCTGAACAGGTGCTGGCTCTTCCTATAGGTCCCCCCACCTCCAGTGGCCCTGTGCTGGTCACTCTCTAAGCCTCGGCTGACTGAGTGATGTGTAAAATGGGAATGCGAATAATGGCAATGATTAAACGAGGAAGTAAATACACTGCGGTCCCGTCTGTGGTTGGTGTCAATGGGGTTTTGTGGGGCTGTGCGTTGCATTCAGATTCACTACGCAGGGGGATTCTACCGCCGACCCACCCAAAGCTCGCAGGAACCACCTCTGCATTCAGACCCCAACACCCAACTCAAGCCCCCAGAGCCTCTTTTCCTCAAGAGAGTCTGCTGTGGGTTCGTCGTTCGGAGAGACCCACAGAACGTGCTAGTGACCCAGGAGCCTGCGGGCTCACCGCAGTCGGAGGCCGGGCCCTTGGGCCCTCCGAGGTCTCGGGTGCCTACGCTGCCGTCTGGTTATTCCAGGAAAGAAAAGAAAAATATAGCAAAGCAGGCGGCCAGCGCGCCGGGAGCTGGTTACCTCCCAGCCGGCTTCCGGCTCTGATAACGCCCGGCCAGGCGGGGCAGGGCGGGGCGGGGCGCGCACCCCGAAGTGGCCCAGGGGTTACTATGGCAGAGATCGGCACACAGCTCCAGGCCGCGCCCAGCACCCCGGGAAGCGGCGCGCTTCCTGCCAGCCAGAAGGGCCCGCCGAGGTGGGTGAGGGCCGGCGGCCGAGCCACCGCGCCCCCCGGGACCCTTCTGCGCCCCGCGCCGCGCCGCCCCCGCGCCCCGCCCAGCCCCGTGCTTACTCTGCAGACAGCGGGCTGCAGCCAGGCAGAGGGCGAGGAGTCCCAGGGAGATGCCGCGGTGCTTCCTCCTGCGGCTCGGCAGAGGCCTCATGAGCAAGCCCGGGGCGACGCGGGCCGGGCATGGGCTTCCCTGCGGCGCGGCGCGGCGCGGGCCAGGCTGAGCGCTGCCGCCGCCGCCGCTCCTGCCCGCCCTCCTGCCTCTGGCTCCGTCAGGGTCCCTGGGGCCACATGCAGATGAGCTGGTTGTACTCTGGTTGAGCCAGTTCCCAAGTAGTTGGAAAGAAGGGGGGCGGGGGAGGAGAGAGGGAGGAGAGAGGGAGGCAGGAAGGGAGGGAGAGAGGAGAGAGAGAATGGGAAGCAGTGGGAATGCACGTACTTAAGAAGTAAATAGTGGCAAGAAGGAGCAGTCTCCTTCCGTTCACACCCAGTTCACTGGTATTGATTCAAGATTCAGCTGGAAGGCAGGAGGGAGGGAAAGTACTAGCTATGCCTGAGGACCGAGAGGGACCCTCTATGGCTCCCTGGGAAACAAGGAAGAAGGCTTTTAGTGAAATGACAACCTGGGATGAGAGAAATGAGGAGATGGGGACCAGGGAGCCTCGCTGGCTGCTCTGGGAGGAGCCATGGGACAGTGATGTTCATCCACCTTCCACCCCCCATCCCTCCGTCCAAGAAATGTTCACTGAGCACCTACTGATTTGCATAGGGCATGCCACATGGTAGGCAGTCAGCAAACGTTGGTGACATAAGCTGGGCACCGTGCTAAGTGCTAGGGCTACAATTATGAACAAGATAGATACGGACATCTTCTCAGAAATCCTAGCAAAGCATGGGGGCTGGGAGAACGAGCATTTGCTGTGCAGTGCACATGTCACTTTAATAAGGGAGACTCAGGATACTGTGGGGACCCAAAACAAGAGTAATTAACCCCGGGGGTGGGGGTGGAGGAATACAGGGTGGGGAAGGAATTGGTATGGGTGCCCACTAGTCATAAATTCTATTCCAGTTTGTTAAAACTAGATTTCTTTACAGCTGGGGGTAGCAGTGCGATCCAATGCTGGCCAGTGATGTTTAAAGGAAGTCTTCCTGGGTGGGGGGGGCGGGGCGGTGTTCTGGATAAGTTTTCACTTTCCTGATAAGAGCGACAGATAAAGCCTGGGCTGCCCTTCCCCCTCTCTTCCTGTCATAATGTTTAGATCTGTGACACTTGTCTTGCCTCCATGAAGCTACGTGGATGAGAACAAGAGCCATCATACAAAGTAAGGCTGGTGGGGCGTAAAGCAGGAAAGCCAGAAGACCATGGTAGTTCAGCATACTATCCTGTCTCCTTGCCCGGTTCCCAATGGGGACTCCTTGTCAATTCCATGTATTCTTGTGAGGCCGGCAGTAGTGGTACCCTGCTGACTGCCCCGGAGGGCACAAGTGAGCCAGACTGACCAATCAGAGCAAACTTCACCAGCCAAAGTGTTTGGCTTGAGAATGGGCAGATGGGGTGCTCAGTCTTCTCTGGGCGTGATATGTGGCCAGAGTTGGGATTGCTAAAATCAGAGGATACAGTGCCTGGGCATACTGGGGGACCATCTTGCCTGTCACTTGGAGAGGCCCCAAATTATAAAGAAGCCAAGATGACACAAACTGAACTGCGAATTGAGAAGAGATTGAGATGATTTGAGCTCTAGGATTCAACGCCCTTGCCCTTGCCAGTTACTAGCAAATAAATGCCACCATTTGCTTCAGACAATTAACGTCAGATTTCTATGACATTTGTGAGGAAGTCCTGACTAATACAAGTGGTCTTCTTGACATTTGCCTGTTTTCTTTCTTCCATGTAAGGGGATTCAGGAATCACTTCTATTCATTTGCTCATTCAGCAAACTTTTATTAAATCTGTCCCTGTCCCCAGGCAATGTGCTAGGCCCTGCAGCTCCACAGATGAATACGTATGTCACCTAGTCCCAAGATAGATGGAAAGATAGAAGACTCATAACCTCGTGGAGAAAGAATGATCCAAACTGAGACAGGCCTCCAGAAGGGCTCTTCTTGCTGAAGCCAAGGTGAGAGGAAACTGGTTGTTTTGCTCACTGCGTGTACCTGGCACCTGGTAGGTGCTTCAGAACTCTTTGTTAAATGAATATATGAATGAGAAAAACTGAGTCTGAGAGATGTAAGAGAGAAGGAAGAACTTTATGAGGTAAAGAGCTGATAAAGGCTAGAGTGACTCAGTGATTCTATGAGTTCACATCCTGTCTCTGTCACCTACCAGCTCTTTGGCCATGAAGAGGTGACATTAACTCTGTGGACCTCTGAGGGGGTGGGACTGGACTAGAAGTGGTCAACCCTGTCTGCATGTTAGGAACAAAAGCACTACAGCTTGGGCCTTTCTCCAGTTCAACTGAATCAGATTTTCTGGGGGTGCGGTCCTGTCATGAGTGTTCTCTGAAAGCTCTCTGAGTCAGTCTCATGTGTGGCCACAAAAACCACTGCTCTCGATTAGTTAGACGTTTCTTGTGGTCACATCGATGACACTTAGATTTGAGTTTATCAAGATTTTTTCTTTAGAGTACTTTCCATAGTGGGAGAGGAGAGAGATAAGCATGAGTCCATAAGCCATGATCCTATTTACAATTTCAGTTCCCTCCCCTCTTCCCTCCCTCCCTCCCTTCCTCCCTTCCTTCCAACAAGCATTCATTAAATGCCTACAAGATCCCAGGTAACTCATTAGTCTTGTGGAGGCAGTGTGAGGGGAGGAGGGAGGAAGGTCAGCCTATCCCTAACTCCTCACCCTCAATGTTTGGCCTTTACTAAGGCAAGAAAGCATGGTGGTTCAAGACACAAGAAATGTCCAGTTCTAATGGACCACAAGACACTTAGGGGAGTAATCAGAGGAGTCTGAGCAGATATATGAAACTATTTATTAGACAAACTTAAAACCAGGCTAAAGAAGGGACTAAGATTCGAAGAGTCTATATAGTGAATACAGAGGATGCTTGTTTTGCTAAAAGGATGTAATTCAAGATCATACTTAGTAAGAAATGTTGACTCATCACCTGCAGTCTTTGGCGTATACTATAGACTCAGGTATTTGGTAACTCTTCTCACCAATCAACCATTCTGGAAAAAACCCCCAAAGGAACAGTGCCCATCATTGTTTATTTTCTCAAGACCTTAGGATCTATTCCTCACATCCAAGAGAAGCAAACGATGTGGTTTATAGTGCTCTGGCTCTATGACAACTGTACATCTTCAAAGAGTCAGTTTTGAGGACAGTCCTACTTTTAAATATGCTCTCCAATTGTTCCTGTAAGTACCTAGGAAGGTGTGAGACCAGATATCCTGTCGTTTGGTTCTTCAGATGTGGTCACCACATTTCGATGACAAATAGCAAGCAGTAGCTTTCTGTGGATTATGTGATTATGGGTGATTCTAAGTGTCCAGTTCAGTACATCCTGATGAATGCACTCGTATACAACAGTGTAACTGCCATCCAAAATAATACACGTTTCTGTCACCTGGGAAAGTTACTTCATGTCTCGTTCCAGTTAGTCTCCCCCCTCCCCTTGTCTCCCTAGTCCCACACCATGACTCTTCTCATTTTAATCAGAGTAGCTTAGTTTTAATGATATGGAAAGTTGGCCCTCTATTTCAGTGTCTTACAAAATTGCAATCAAGGTTAACTGGGGGAATTGGTCTGCTTTTGAATTTCATATCCATGGATCACTTCTTTTGTGTTTGGCTTCTGTCACTCAATGTCACAATTTAGAGATTCCTCATTATGTTATGTGTTTGTTCCCTTTTATTGATGAGGAGTATTCCATTGTATGAATACACTATGATTATTTTTCCATTTTCTTATTGATAGACATTTCAGTATCTTTTAGTTTTGGCTATTATGAATAAAGTTGCTATCGATGTTCATGTTTTTCTTTCTGTGATCTCAGGTTTTCACTTCCTTTGGGCATATTCGTGTACCAAAGAGTGGAATTGTGAGGTCATAGAGCAGATGTATATTGAATTTTATAAGGAAAGAAAAGGAGAGTTTTCAAATTATTTGTAAAATTTTACATTCCCACCAGTGATGTATGAAAGTTCCAATTGCTTCTACATCCTTGCCAACATTTGGTCAAGTCAAATTTTTAGCCAGTCTTGTGGGTGTAAAGTGGTATCTTAATTGTGTTTTATTTGAGGGAAAAAACCCTTCTTTAGCCTGGTTTTAAGTTTGTCTAATAAATAGTATCTGCTCAGACTCCTCTGATTACTCCCCTAAGTGTCTTGTGGTCCATTAGAACTGGACATTTCTTGTGTCCTGAACCACCATGCTTTCTTGCCTCAGTAAAGGCCAAACATTGAGAGTGAGGAGTTAGGGATAGGCTGACCAGACGATCCCTTTGAAATGGGACAGTACCATTGTTTTTTGTCCCATTTAAAACAGTACACCTGGTCAGCCTAGTTAGGAATCAAGAAGGAGGTAGGAGGGAAGAAAGAGGAACACACAGAGATCAACAGATATAATGAGACAGAAAGAGGCAGAGCAACAGATGGGATTAGACAAAGACAAAAGACACAGACGGTGAAGGAAACAAGGGGGGCACCAGATAAAGGAGGAGGGGCCCGACCCTGAGAAAGCAGGAAAAGTGATCAAGAAAGAGAGGAACAAGATGTATGTGTCGGGGGAGGGAACAAAAAGAAAGTGAAGGGAGGATGAGGAGGGGAAGGGAGGACAGAGGTGGGAGATGAAGAAAGCGAGGAGGCAAGAGCGAGGGAGAGAAGCCAAATCCTTCCCATGCTGCCCATCCAGCGGGCATCCTGGGAATGGCCCAGGATGGAGGGAAATGCATTTTTTCAGCAACATCTGTCTCTGTTCTTGATGGCTGATGTCCAGGAAGCAAAGCTAAATTTTGCTGAGAGCATCCCTCATTAATATCACAGCCTCAGCCAGCCCTAATGGCCCCTGAGTGTAGTGGGCTGCTAAGGGACCCGAGAGCTAACATGTTGACTGGGCCCATGCCAGGCTGTGCTCACAGAAACGGCACCTGTTGGAGCCAACCTGGGGTCTGATGACAGGCCAGGGTCTACAGACTGCTGAGTCATCGGGAGGGTAAGGAATAGTTTATTTGGGATGATGGAAACATGATGAATCTAGTGTCCTCTCCTAGGTCTGACCAGAGTGAGAAGCAGCCCCTGTGACTATAGTTAATGGTCAGAGACAAGCAGCTTATGACAGCTGTGTTATTTGAGAAATAGTCAGTCGTTTGAGTTCATTTGGTCAGTCAACAGACACTCAACCTTGCCTGGATCTCACCTGTCTAGTCAGTAGGAGGCGACAGTCAGCTAAATTACTAACAAGACTGAAAAATGTCCTATAAGAGATGAAGGCTATAGCTCCCTTCAAATCAATAAAGATTTATCGAGTGAATGAATAAGTGAATGAAGAAATGTTCAACCCATGTATCTAGCAGCAGAGAGGAAGAAGGGTTGTTCATGAACAATTTTGCATGGGATTATACATATGAGATTTGCCCAATTAAGTTTTATTAAATGAATTAGTCTAAATTACATTTCACTGCAGAGAAAAACGCAATACTCTCTAGGGAAGTCACATTCCAGGTTGCTGTCACTCACTGGTACTTTAACATGAACTTACACATGTCCATTTTTGCTAATTTTTACAACTCACATTCACTCCCTTAAGACTGGTTGTATCCACTCTGTGAGGTGGGCGGGGCCGGTGTCATCACCTGCATTTACGGATGAAGAAATTGAGGGCCAGACAGGAGGGGAAGTACTAAAGCCCCTTGGGCACGCATGGCCCCTGACAGCTAATCCACTTGTCCTTCCACTGCTCCCTGGGGCCACCCTCATGCTCAGAGGGCTAACAGAGGGGACCTCTGGGGGCGTGGGCCTCTGGTGGGGAAGGCCTGATGGTCGTGCAGGTGAGACTAATATAGTAGTAGCCTTATTTAAATGACTTCATTTAACTATCACAACAAACTTAAGAGATGGAAATTATTATCCCTATTTTAGAGTTAAGGAACTATAGGCTCAGAAAAATCAAATATCTTGTCCATGGTCAGAGCTGGGATTCAAACCAGATCTGTTGTATTTCAAAGTATGTATGTATTTATTATTATTATTATTATTATTATTATTATTATTGCGGTATCATGGTTATTTGAGGTAATGTTGGAGAGAGCAGAGCGAAGTGATAACATCGAAGTTTCCAAAGACTGTTCTAGCAAGTCATAACCAGTCTGGGACTGGGTGCCATGGAAGGGTGGAGATTGTGCCTCTCCAGGTCTCAGGATTCCTTCTCCAAGGAGTGAACGGACTGGGTTTCACCTGGTCTTCCCTCCAGAGACGGAAAGAGTGAAAAGTCCTCACTCGTGGCGGGGAGCTGGGCCTCCAGGTGAATTCAGGGACAAAGCAACCAATCAAAGGTAATTGGGACAGAGTAGCAGAGAACTTCTCAGGGGGAAGAGAACAATTTTCCCATAATTCTCTGATGCGGGTTTCTACGTCATGCCGGCCACCGGCTGGGGTGATTTCCTTGTCTGTGGAGATGGCCCGTGTCCCTTGCCTTCCATCGGCTGCACCTCCACCCCCATAGCCCATCTCCTGACCGTTACCAAGCACAGCTCTATGGGTGACACCCTAAATGGCTTTCTCGTAGACCTCCTTCCCACTGCTATTTTAATCCTGACGAGCATGGAAGCCTCTAGAGCCTGGAGTCCAGGCCCTGATCTTTGTCAGTGCTTTTCCAGTGGCAAGTGATAGGAACCCATTTTAAACCTGCTTAAAGAAAAGAAGGGTCACCAAACACAGCCGGGGGCCCAGCCACCTCCGTTCCTGTTTTCAGAGCCTAGGACCTGCGAGTGCTCGGATTGTCCAATGATACAGTGACAAAGAGTGCTTCTTCCTAATTCACACAAAAGTGCTCTATAAGCTACGACCACCCTGGCCAGTCAGTTCCTCCTCATCTCTCAGTTCTGCTTCTGTCATTTCTCTCTATTGTAGAGACTCTTCATTCTACTCGGGTCAGTGATGGCTCACCAGTTATACATTTTTCCTTTATGGAAGGCACCCGTCTACGGCCTAATAACAGGAATAACCAAAACTTGATCAGCATTTGCAAAGTGTTTCCCATTTTATTATCTTATTTATTGTATTTAATCCTTATAGCCATCCTGAGAGGTGGGTGTTTTAGTTTCTCTTTTACTAGTGAAGAAACAGGGGCTCAGAGACATAAAAAATTTTGCTCAAGTTCACCTGGATTTATGTCGCTCAAGTTGAGGACTGTTGACTTCAGTCTGGCTCCCTTTCCCCTCTCCATAGTTGCCTCCCATGGTGACACCCTTGAAAAGTAGATTTTTGTAGTGTTTTGTAGTGTCTGGTCAGATTAAAATTTGGGGAGCTAGAGAAGAAGAGAGTAGTTCCAGAAGAAAAACAGTTTACATGAACTGGAATTTTTATTTAACAGTGGATTAGGGGCTTTTCTCTTCTAGGAGGAACCACAATTCCCTCAACAGATCTTCGTTCTCATTTAATTTTCATTTTTATAGGCCTTCAATTCAGAAATTAGTGTAAGTCCTAATAAACCATTACATTTTTTCTTATTAGATGGAAAGGAACTTTATGCCATCTATTTGTGTTTGTGGGGCCTGTTACACTGTTTTGAGCAATAAATATTGCTGAACGAACGCAGTTGTCTCTTAATCTAGAATCCTTGCCTCTGAAAATTAAATATTTAATACTCTGAAGACCCACCAGGTGGCGTCCCAAGTCTGCCTGGTGTAGGTCACACCGCCTGAAAAGGAACTCTGGGTACAGGGACAAGGAGCTGAAACACAATTTTTGGTTTAAAAGAAGGACAAGGGAGAGGGAGAAGAGAAGACGCCTTTGGTCTTGGCACTCTTTGCAGTCACAGTCGAGCGGTAGTATGAGACCTCCTCTGGTTTTACTCAGGCACTTAGGACCCCCTCGTGTTTGATGCATTCCCCACCTCCTCCCAGTAGGGGGGCTCTCCTGGTTCTCTTTGCACTCAGGTAAGTTCCAGCACCAGGTAGGAGTCTGAGGTGGAAGCTGACCTCCATAACTCTTCCTGAAAGGGCTTCCTCCCACTCTGTTCTGTTCTTATTTGATGGCTTCTGCTGCCATCATGATTGATAGAATCCTCCAAGGCTGCCATCATGACAGAAGCCTCTGAGCCAGCCTGCTGCCCAGCAATCCCCACATGAGACTCTGGGAAACAGCAATCCCCATCCCCTACAGTAACTCTAACGGATCTTCAGTCCTCTCCTCAGTCCTCCCTCCTCTTCCCTGCCCCTGCCCCCTTTCAGGAGATTACCCTTCATTCCCCAATTCACAGATAAAGTAAACGACGTCTTGTGGAGACCCCTCCGCTCCCTAGCTCTGCACCTTTGAATGTCCCCCGGGTCCCATCCACCTTGCTCTGCTCTGCCCCTTGGTGCTGGAAGTGGTGTCTTTATTTTGGTCACGGTCAACGCTATCCACCCATACCCTTTAGTGCTCTCATTTGTTTATTTATTTACCCATTCATTAATTTATTTTATTTCTATATCCATTTTTATTATTTTCTTTTCATTTTTAAATAGCCTTTATTTTTCCATTGCAGTTGACATTCAATTTTGTTGATATCAGTTGTACAACGTAATGGTTAGACCTCTGTATCACTTACGAAGCAGTCACCTCGGCAAGTCTGGTACCGGCCGGACGCCGTGCACAGTGGTTACCGTGCTATTGACTCTACTCCTCACGCTGCACCGACGTCCCCATCACTGTCTGTATAACTTGCAATTGGCACATCTTAATCCTTATTTACCCATTCTTCAAAATGTTGTTAATTATTACTATGTGCTGGGTTCTAGGAGTGCAGTGGTGACTGAGGCTGACAAGTCTCGTAGGAGAGACAGTGGGTGATTAACCAACCCTCCAGATGAAGTGACGTAAAAGTTTCTCAGGCCACACCGAGACATGCTAAGAAAATGTGACTTTTTAGTTCCTATAACTGGTATATTTTCCTCACAAGCCTGTTGTGAGGAAACTGGCCTCAAGTTTATACTAAGGAATCAGGATACGCGTACCTGGGAGCCAGGTCACTGTGATAGAGGCACCTGCACCTGCTGGGAGAGGGCCCTGCTTGATCCCAGGGGAAGGGCTGGGGAAGGGCATCGTAGCAGGAACGTGACTCTAATTTCTCATGTGACACTAGAATCCTCTGAGGAAGACCCCATAAACGTGTGGTGCCTAGAGCTAGAATTGCAGAGGAGGGTTCTGGGAAGAAGTGGAGGCAGGGTCCAATGGGTTTGCAGGCCAGGCCCGTGCCCAGGGTTATTAAACCCAGATGTTACGACATGACACCGTAGGTCAAGAGGGAAGCCAAGCAGGTCAGCCGTGGTGGATGGGACCCGAGTGTGGGGGTGTTTGAGCAGAGAGCGGAAAGGCAAGGCCTGCTTGAAGGGCTGGGGCCGCAGCTCCCTAGTGACGTGCCACTCATTTGCAACTCCTCCATCAGCTACTTCTTATGCTGCCTCAACATTTCATCCCAGGGTGAAAGGGAAGTAGTGTCCAGGGCAAGTCCTCCTCTCGCCTTTTCTATTCTTATCATCGATGCAAATAACATTTGCGGAGCTCTCTTGACATGCCAGAGGCTATGCGGGCTTTCACGTCCTGCTAGAGACTGGACGTTTGTGTCCCCTCCAAATCCGCATGTTAAATCCTAACCCCCAGTGAGGTGGCATTTGGAACTGGGACCTCTGGGCGGTGATTAGTTCGCTCACCCCTCCTACTAGGTGAGGATACAGCAAGAACACAGCCACCTGTGAACCAGGGGGCAGGCTATCTGTCACCAGGCTCTGAATCTGCCGATACCTTGAACTTGGACTTAACGAGCCTCAAGAACTGTGAGAAATAAATGTTTGTTGTTCAAGCAATCAGTGGTACTTTCATTATAACACCCCAAATGGACTAAAACACATGTGCTTTTAAAAATCTAATTCCCGCAACCACGCTGTGAAAGCATCATTATCTTTATTTTGGAGACGGGGAAACTGAGGTTCTGAGAGGCTGCCAGTCACCTGGCTGGTAAGTGGTGTCCAGGATGTGACTGGATCCAGTGTTCTTTCCCCTGCATCACATTGTCTGTATAGCAAGAATGTGTCAAGTTGTCATATGTAGAAGGAAGTCCCCGAATGTGGGGCCAACGTGGCACAGATACCCTAGTGAGAGATGAGGCAATAAAACCTGTGACACGGCGGACGGGTGAGTCACCTCCAGCCTGTCCCCCTGAACCTCTCCCAACACGCAGCAGCACTGATGGCAGTCAGGTGGTTGCCAAGTCCGGAGAGTGTCACCAGCAAGAGAGGTGTTTAGAGCCAGGTGTGACCCCGGAGGGGCCGCAGGGGGGTGAAGGAGAACGAAATGGGTGGATGTGGGGAGACACGAAACCACACCGGGCTGACGCCCCTGTTTTGTCCAATGCTCCCTCCGCTGGGGACTTCTATTGTGCCCTAGCTCCCAGCCTATGACTTGCACGGAACTGTTACTTTATTATTTGTTTTTAATTAGGTAATGACAATGTTTTATGTTGCTGAGAAAGGACAAACAGCAGCAAAACAACAAACCTTAACTAACACCTACTCTTTCAGCCCTGATTGCAGATTTTTAACACCAATGCCTGGGAAGAATTAGTAACAAATAGCCTACATTGGAGGCATTTAGCTTCCTTTTCTCACGTGGTTGTGCATTGGTGGACCTGCCTGTGGGAATCTCTGTATTAGATGATTTCCCATAGAGAGAGGTCACTGAGCCCCACTGTTGACTGCTCATCCAATCCATTCATTTGATTGATAAATGATGTGATTAAACATGGATAGAAGTGATTCTTAGGTTAAAAAGGATCTTTCCAAAATGCATGCAGCTAAAGGCAGGTCCCTCTGCTGTGTAACACCACACCTCCTAAAAGTACCTAAAACCCTCTTAGAAACTGATGGAGTCCAGTATTATTTATCATGTTTCCCACAGGATGAATGCCATTCAGTTTGCTCCCAGACCCAGGTCTAGCATATAAAAGATTACAGGATATATTTAAGAAAAGAACTGCTCAAACAGATGTGACCGAAGCTTGTTTAATGGGGACCTAAATCCAAGGCCTGGGCCTCTAATTAAAGGGGGTAGGTGGAACTCGTCTATTCCTATTTGCTCTTTAAATTGAGAACAGATAAGAAGACTTTTGAAAAAAAAGCACAAACTCTTACAGATTAATAGGAGGAGAAATGAGATGACAGAGACAAGACTTTGAAAGATGGAAAGGAATTGGGCTAAGAGAAGAGGAATTCTGGGAAAACGCCAGGGGCCTAGTTCCACCACAGGAGCCTCTGCAGATGCAGTAGTTGGTGGCATAGAAGGATTGGCTGAAAGTCTGTTTCAGCAGGAGTTAGACTCCAGATCCCCTCCTGCAATCACCAAGTGAGGTAGACATTGGAGATGTATCCTCTGAAGAGGCCGAAGAAGAGAGTTTCCTGCAGACCCAGTTGTAGCAGGGCTACCCCGTGCGAAACGGGGTAGAATAAGAGATTGTGCACACGTGCTGGCTATGGGGAAGAATGTTTGAAATTGGAAGGAATAAGAAAATTCTTGTTTTACAGCCTTTTCTCTAGAAATAGGCCACCCTATTACTACACAGGCGGGCTGATACATTTTGTCTCCACTTAAATAGACAATGAACAGGAAAAGGTATTTTAATGAAATAAAAGAGAAATATGCTTACATCATTTATGCTCAAAGCCACATGATTACTTTTCTACAAAACACCACACACTTCAGTACACTTCCGCAATCATGACGAAGCTCATCACTCGCAGTCGTGGGGTTCCCCTCCGTGGTCTGTCACTCACATCTGCTTGTCCCACTTCTCCATCTTTGAACTTCTTACCCCACGTCTTACTGTCCTCACATCGACACACTGACCGCCATAAATGGGTGACATTCGTCTGGGAACTTCAACCAGAGGACATTTTTCCGCTGTTAAGAACGCAATGACAACACGCTCTTTGATCTGACCATCTGAACACTCTTCCATTTCGAGGTGCACTGGGTGAAACATGTCAGCATCTGTGTGTGTACAAGGTCAAGAGTGATGGAGGGGAGATACCATGTGACTACGCAGAACCGGTTATGTCCAGATATGTCTAATGTAACAAAAAATATTACAGGGGAGGCAAAATTTATCTGCCCTCGTATTTAACAGTATAAGGAGTCCTCAGTTCTCTTTCTGTTTTAAACTATTGCCTTTTTCCAGTTTCCCAATATTTTTTATCACTTTCGATGTTTTATTTGAGGCTCTCTTGACGTTAGGGCTCTAAGGTGTTCTATTTGGAGTATTGCAAAGCCTCAGATATGTGTAGTCTTTGGGGAATTGGCCTGTTGAAGTTTCTCATCAATGTATACCTCTTCAGACATACTTGGGTTCTCAGTGTAGTAGTCAGCATCCTGCTAATTATAATTCCCAGACTTCCTTGCACCTAGGGTTCTGTGTGTGACCTAGGCTTGGATGACAGAAGTGAGGAATGTAGGGTGGTAACAATGTAGAGAGTGACTGGATCTTCTTGGACACGGAGGTGGAGCATCTATTCTCTGGTCTCTGGCTCCACAGATGCCAGACAGCAGCAGGACTGGGGTTTCACCTAGAATAGTCTCTTGACTGCCTTGTCCTAAATTTGTAGCAGTCAACCTTAATTCCATGTATTCCAAAAAGTCTGTAAGTCAAACTGCAACAAATCCTTTCCTGCTTGAACTCCCTGGAATGGAGGCAATCCGAGGCATTCTCTCCTCCATCTCTAGCCCAGACTCTGACTTCTGCACCCCTGTACGCAGTGCCCACTGGGCATCTGCACTAGGGTGCTCTGCAGGTGCCTCAAAATTAACATGTCCAATCTGAGCTCAACATCTCTCCATGCACACCCGGGCCTCTTCCTGGGCTTCCAAAGTGCAACTATTCCAAAAATACAACGCGGTTGTCTTTTTCCATGGCTCACCACTCTCTAATGACACCCTTTTATAAAATTCCTTTATTTTGGCTCTTACCGTGCCCTCCTCCTTCACACACACTGGGTACCATCCATAAAGAATGCCTTGCATTCCTCATGCTCGCGCTGTCTCTCACCTCTGGACCCCACGTTGCTGTTACCTCTGATTAGATGCTTCCTTTCACCGTGCTCTCCTTTTGGCCTCTCCCCAAGTCCCCAAGACCAGGTTAGATATTCCCGCTCTGTGCTCCTGTGCTGTGGGTGATGGGGACCAGAAGGGGAGAGGGAGAGGGAGAGACACTTTGTGAAGATGGAGCCCTGGTGTCACAGAAGAGCTGCTGAGCAAAACACGTATTGTTCAGATGCACTCTGAGACCGGACCCTGTGACCCTGCTGAACATTCCTTTGATCGCTGGCCACATCTATCCTAAGGGACGCTCCCAAAAGCGTGAGACTATTCAGCCTTAATGCCTTCCATAAATAGGCCACTTTTTTTTGTAAGAGCCTGGGCTAAGGGGAATCATTTCCACTGACCCTCAGAAGGGGCGTCACAGCGGCACCTTTGACTCTGTCCCAGACTTGGTCCTTCAGAAAGGAGAGCCCCTGAGCACAGGGCAGCCCTGGCCCTGACCTGGGGGTCTGGGAGTCACTGCTCGGCCACTGTCTAATGTGCGGCCCCAGAGAATTCCCTCCTCCTCCCCAGGTAGTCCTTTATTCATCTATAAAATCATTATAATGGTTTTTACCTACCTCAGAGGTGTGTTGGGAGGTATAATTAATGGTGGTTAAAATACTTTGAGAGGCACAGATGAAAGGCCCTATATAAGTACACATCGTTATTATGATTAATGGTATTTGCCTTCTCCAAACACATTGGGAGACAGCCCTCCTAATTTAAGTCATTTAACTGCATCTAATATCCCCACTCAGACAAGGGACTGCACAGCCTCCAGGCTGGCCCCACGAGAAAATTTTAATGCTTTGGAAATCTACAGACATCCTAAAAGAGATTTAGTTCTCTGTCTTATTCACCCTCTTTTGATATTCCCCCCAAATGATCTGACTTAAAAAATGGCAGTTTTATGTATCACAAATAATCTGTTTAATCCAAGCATGTCACCGAGTATGAAGGGAAGAGAGAAAAATACTCATCTTTGTTCATTAATATGCACTGATTAACTTGGCGCTGGTTCAAGCTTTTCCCAGGTCACAGAGAAAACCTAGACATCTGTGGGCCAGCGAGAAACCCATTTCCCAAAGTGGAAACCCAAGTGACTTATTAGGGGGCAATGCTAAGACCTCGTTGAGTTCGTAAGTTCCTAGGAGTTGGAAGGAACCCTTAGTCTTGAGAAGAGAATTGTTTTTTGGTTCCCATCCTGACCCCTCTCACCCCATTTCATAAAGCACGATGTTTTCTGCAGGCTACAGTCTAGAGTATGACTCACCTGACTTACCTGTGGCCGGTCGGAGGGCATCCCGGGCAGGATTCTCATTCCTACCTGCTTCTAATTAGCTGTGCGGCCTTGGGCAGGTTACACAAACACTCTGTGCTCTGAGGACGGCACAGGTCCCCCCTGAGATGGTGAGCAGACTGAGAAAGAAGTCATCTGAAATACCATCGTGCCCAGACCATAACAGGAGCCGCAGGAGGCTGGGGTGGGGCCCCTCATTGCTTGTGTATGAAGTGTCCAGGTGATGTGCGTACTGTTGGTCTGGGGGACACACTGTGAGAACCGCTATTTTGGGGGAAGGCAAGGAGGATGCTGACCTCATCATCAGTTCATTTCCTCTACCGGTTGAGGGAGACCGACCAGGAGACCGGGGCAGGGCAGGGTCCTCACATGCAGAACCTGTGGCGGGTGACAAGAGACAGGAGAAACTCCCAAAGTCATGGCACAGCAACACTGGTAGCTGAGGTTGGAACAAGCACCCCAGAGACGCAGGGCTGGACCTAGTATGGAAAATGGGGACCACCTAAGGCAAGTTCCGGTAACAAACCTGAGAAACACACTTGTGATGGTTAATTTTATGTGTCAACTTGGCTAGGCCGTAGCACACAGATGTTTGGTCAAATGTCATTCTAGATGTTTCTGTGAAGGTCTTTTACAAGTGAGATTAACATTTACATCAGTAGACTTAGAGAAAGGCAAATTGCTCTTCACCGTGGGCCTCATCCAGTCAGTTGAAAGCCTTAATAGCAAACGACCCTCTGAGCGAAGGCCAAGTTCTGTGGCCTTTAAGTCTTCTCTGCGTCTCCAGCCTGCTGGCCTACCTGGTGGACTTTGGACCCAACAGAGCCTCTGTGATTACTGGAGCCAATTATCTTTTTAAAAGAGGGGGCACCCAAAACACTAGGAATTTATTTATAAAAAATTGTGTATTTATTCGTACACGTTTAAACTTCAGTCACCTACGGAGGACTCTCCCTGGGACGCAATACACCTATCGAGACGCTTTTTCCACTGCTCAAAACCGTTTGTGAGCTCCTTGGTTTTGAGTTTAGTGCTTCTGCCGTGTTTTGTTTCCCCTCTTCCATGTCGGCAAAACGTTTCCCTTGGAGGTCTTTTCTCAACTAGGGAAACAAAAAAAAGTCGATCAGGGTGACATCAGGTGAATTGGGAGGGTGGAGCACGGGGGTCACGCTGTTTTTGGTTAAAAACTGCTAAACACCCAGTGCGTGTGGGCAGGCCCGCTGTCATGCCACACGCTGTTCATGTAGCCCACTCGTCATGGAATGGGCAAACGCGTTGAAAGAGTCTCCAAAAAAAAAAAAAAAAATTCACCGAAGCCGAATGCAGCCTCTCAGAACAATGCCAGCTGGTGCACAGATGCAGTTGGGGTTCTAGAACACTCACCTAGTGGGGGAAGCCTGTACTACAAGGGGCCTGTCCTCCGGAAGATATTATAATTCCAATTCTGGGGGGATTCCCCTCATCAATATTTGTTCTGTTGGTTCTGTTTCTCCGAGAACCCTGATTGAATACAACACTCAAGGGGAAGTGGCCCCTGGCATGTTCGGAAGGCACATATAATCTCTCACTGTCAAATTTTGAAAGCGCATTTTGTTAACACAGTAGTTTGAAATATTCCTTCCCTCCCTGGGCTGGAGGTGGGCGGCGGGTGGCTGTGTGTCATCTGTCGTGGTGCTGTTTGAACTGATCGCACTCAGCATGAATCAGAGAAGGAGCTGGTGCTGTGGGGGCCACATCCCTCGTGAAAAAGGAGCAGCCACTAGTCTGGCGCTTTTCTTCTAACAAATTATATACCTTTTTATTTTCGGTTTTGGGATGCTTACTCAGCACTTTCAGCTTCAAAAGAAGTAATTAATATAGTCTTACAGCAGCTCTACGGGGCAGTGGGTGTTATTCCCATTTTAGGTCTGGTAAGACTGAGGTAGTAGGATTGCGATGCAGCTGAAGATGTAAATGGAGACCTAACTTGGGACACCCTGGCACCTAGGTCTGTGTCTTCTACCAGGCCTTGCTTCCTTCGAAAGAGATTCACAATTAGAGGATCAAAATCATTTTTATTAACAATAATAGCTACCATGTATTGACAACTATCATATGGTAAGTCCTATATAAAATATTCTGCATATATCATCTCATTCAATTCTCCCAACACCACCATGTAGCTGGTGAGATTGCCATTCATACTTCATAGATGAGAAACTAAGACTCAGGGAGGTTAAGACACATCTCCAAGGTAACTCAGTTGGGAAATGTGAATACTAGGGGTTGAACTCAGATCTCTTTAGTTCTAAATCCCACACCTAGACCGCCACACCCTAAGGCCTTGTATGAGTCCTGAGGGTCGACTGGAGAATAAGAGGCCAGTCGATTCTGAGCATCAGAGATTCTAAGCACAACTGGATGATAAACTACGTGAGGACAAGGACCTGGGCTGGCTTGTTCACTGCTGCACCCCCAGTGCTTAGCACAGACCCTGCTACCCAGGAGGGGCTCAGTAAATACTTGCGAAATAAAAGAAGAACTAGTAGAGTGCTTTGGGAACTTCCTGGAGAAATGCATTGAGAATAAAGAAGGCAGCTTCTTCTCTCTCTGTAGGAAGTAGCAAATATTATTTTGGTGTCCCAAGAAAGAGGGAAATCCCAGGGACATTCATGGGGGTCTAATGTGGGAAATGATATGGCACACAATGGGTTTTGGATGTGATTTACGGTGGTGATGGCTTCTTATGAACAGTGTTTTGTTTTGGATGAATGACCGTATTTTATACTTAGGCCTAGGATCTATTTTGAATTAATTTTTGTATATTGTGGGACGTAGGGGTCCAGCTTTATCCTTTTGCATGTGGCTATCCAGCTGTCCCAGTACCACTTATTGAAAAGAATATTCTTCTCCATTGACTATAAATATGAGTTTGCTTCTGAATTCTCAATTAGATTCCATTGATCTATATGCCTATCCCTATGGCAGTACCACCATGTCTTGGTAATTATAGTTTTGAAATTGAAGTGTGAGTTTTCTAACTTTTTTCTTTTAATATTATTTTGGCTATTCTGGCTCCTTTGCACTTGCATATGAATTTTAAGGCCGGCTTGCCTATTTCTGTAAAAAACACAGCTGGGACTTTGATGGGGGTTGTGTTGGATTTGCAAATCAATTTTGGTAGTGTTGTCCTTAATAATACTCTTATCCACTCCATGAACATGGAATGCCTTTCTAGTTATCTAGGCCTTTAATTTCTTTTAACAATGTTTTGTAGTTTTTAGTGCACAGTTTTTGTGTTTCTTTTATTGAATCTATTCTTAAGTATTTTATCCTTATTGATGCTATTGTAACTAAAACATTTTTTGGTAATGTTATGTTTGATTGTTCATTGCTAGTGTATAGAAATAGAATCTGGTTTTGTTTATTGATCTGGTACCCTGCAACCTTGCTGAATTAATTTGTTAGTTCTAACAATTTATTAGTGAATTCCTTAGGATTTTCTATATATAAGACCATGTCATCTGCTAATAGAGATAGTTCTACTTTTACTTTTCTGCTCTGGAATGTTTTATTTCTTTTTCTTGCCTAATTGCTCTGGCTAGAACCTCTACTACAATGTTGAATAGAAGAGTAGAGAGTGGATACCTTTGTCCTATTCTTGACCTTAGTGGGAAAGCTTTCAGTTTTTCATGTTAAGTGTGATAACTGTGGGGTTTTTGTAGATGTCCTTTATCAGGTTGAGGAAGTTTCCTTCTATTTTTAGTTTGATAAATGTTTTCAAAGAAAGGTTAGATTTTTGTCAAATGCCTTTTCTCTATTGAGATGATCATGTAGTTTTTTGCCCTTTATTTTATTAATATGATATGTTATATCAATTGATTTTTAGAAGTGAAACTAAACCTGCATTTCTGGGATAAATTTCACTTGGTTATGGTGTATAATGTCTCTAGAGTTGCTCAGTACTCTTGCATCTGCTGCGTCTCACAGGGCTTTCTCTTCCTCAGAGCAAACTTTCTGTGGTGGTGTAGATCACACCTCTGACTTTAAACACTGCTGTAAGGCAAGTGCTAACCTGTATGCTACATACAATTCATCCAGTTCCTCAGGGGACCTTCAGAGCTTGATGACATTAGCCGTGGAGACAGCTCGGGGGGAGCCCCGGGATGCTATTACTATTCTTCCAGTGTGTGGGAGAGGAATTGCTTTGGAGTTTCATGAATACCAGGTCTCCTATTACCATCCTATTCTTAACTGTTTTGTTGTCTGGCATCTGACCATGTGTCCAAACTTCCAGCCTAGAAAACATGGCTTCCATTTGTCAGTATAGCCCGGCTATCCAAATCTCATGCCCAAACAACAGCACCATTCTGTAACATCACCAAATATGGTGACAACTTGGGGAAGGCCTGGCTCAGAGCAGATGTTCCTCTACCTCAGATTGTAGATTTTCCTGTTAGCTCCTGCTTTTCTGTTTTGCTTGCTTTTTAAATACCACCAAAAATTCAAGAGAAAAGACTCTGAAACCTGAGGGATGAAAATTTATTATAGCCAGCAGCTGGTGGCATATTAAGCACCCTAATTATATAGGGCATGGCGCAACATGTACCCGCAGCAAAAGGACAAATGGTCAGTAAATCATCTGGGAGCAAACTTGCAGATGTAATCACAGGAGAAAAATAGCTTTAGGTTTGGAATTAAATCAAACTGAGTCCTCTGAGTTAATGGCCTTTGGCACTATGCACCATTATTATGTATTATTGTTATTTGCTAGATCGAGGCAGGAGGATACAGATCCTGATGGAATTTGTGGGCCTCAGGATCGCCAGGCCAGCCCTGGTACCTCTTCACTCCTCTTGGAGCATCCAAGAGGCTGGTTTCAGTTGGCAGGCTTTTATCCATCTCCCTGATGAGCTCTGACGATAGCTTCACATCCAAGCATAAAACCGTGTTTTGAATACACTTCTTTCAATAGCCTCAGCTGATCTTGCCCCAGGTCTTGAAGAAACAATCCAAATGGCTACAGGATGTGCAGAACTTACCCATGAGTAAATGGGCTCTCCCCAAGCCTTCCCCAGAGGTAGTATGATGTGGGAAGTGGGGTGAGCACAGCTGAAATATCAAGCTCCCTGCCCCTTGCTAGTCGGTGACCTCAGGAGATTTACCTTAGTTAGAGATGGAACTTCTGTTTCCTTCTTTGTAAAATTAAACTTGCCCCTCTGGGTTGTTGTGATGAATGTATACAAGGCATTACGCAAGGAGCTGGATACACAGGAGGTGCTCGGGAAATGTTGATTCATTTCCTTTTCTCCTTCATTGAGGCAAGAACATGTTCTGTAGCTACCGACCCAGAAAAGAGTCAACAGCGTACAGTAATTACGGTGTTGTAGCCATGAGTCCAGGCACAGCCACGTCACGAAGAGGTTAAGAGACAGAAAGCATGGGTTTCAGTACTGGCTCTGTTATTAATACTTACTTGTCGTATGGGTTAATTTGGGTCACCTAACCCCTCTGGGCCTCAATATCCTCATTTTAATAGAAAAGGTGATAGTTTCTCAGGAGGAGGCACTCCTTTGTTGCCAAGACTTTGATAGTTACCTATGGGAATTTGAGCTAGTGCCTGGGCCTAGGAAGCCCTCCAGCCTTTGCTTTTCTGACCCCTGCTTTCCCAGAGTGCTCCTCCTACTTCTCTGTTGGGATGAATGGGGCACAGCCAGATGAGGATGGTGACTACAAGTCCCTTGGCTGTGGCACAGTGACCCATTCTGTACACTGTGGTGTTACTAATGGGATCTGGGTCAGCCACACCTCCAGTGAGTATGGGCTCTGTTAGTTACAGCTGGTGACTTCGGTAAGTGACTTTATCTCTCTTTGTTTCCTCACGTACAAAAAGGGACTCGTACTATCTAATACTTGCTTCACAGGATTGGGGTAAACTTTAATATTGGCTAATATTTATTAAGCATTTAATCTCAATAAGTTAATGCAGAGCATTATGTTATATGTTTTGCATGAGTTTTCTCATCTAATTCTCACAACTCCATGAGATTAATATTATGACTATTATTTCCATTTTACAGATGAGGAAACTGAGGCTCCAAGGGTAATTAATCTTGTTCAAGTTCACATTGTTATTATATGACAAAGATGAATAACACCCCCATGTTTCTGACCCGAGAGGTAGCCTCCTAGCTGGGTAAGGAGATGACATGTGTAAAGCACTGAGAACACAGTAGGCACTCAAAGTAAGCTGCTTACTATGATAAATAGAATATATGAAGTATCATAAGATTGGTACTTCTTTAGCTCTTGGGGATAACCACGTACCCTAAGAATAGGAGTCCGAGGCCCACCTCGGTTCCTGTCACTCTTTTGCTGTATCTGCTGCTCTCCTAGTGATCCTGCCACACTCCTGGGAAAGGGAGAAGACCACCCTGTGTCATCATGGCTGCTTCCAAATAAGGATCACACGTGGCTGACTCCTGGAGAGCTGAATGAAAGAAGTGAATGAGAGCAAAATGGTCGATTCATCAGACCTCACCAGAGAGAAGTGATTGTGTAAGGTTGGGCTGGAAGAGATGGAGGCTGAGGTCAGTTGATGGCTAATGTTGGGTTTCCCACCCACTGCCTGGAGAATGGGGTTGAGCCTAATGAGTGTTTTGGCAAAGGGTCTTGAAAATTCTGAGATGAAAGGCCATGCCCCAATTTTCAAAGAGCTTTTCTAGTTCTCATTGATCTGTTTTTCTGCTATTGTAGATGGAGGGTAATTAAGTAATCTGAACATCAAAGATGCATTACACCACGTTGTCTCATCACTGCCTAGCTCAGTGTTTGCTAGGTATCATGGACGCCCTACAAATGTTTGTTTTCACAGGTGAAGATGGGGGTCATCTGACTTTCCTCACTGGTTCTGGTTTTCTTCATTCAGCTGATCCCCTCTTCTGTTAATTTGGCACACAGCTATGAGATACTGTGCATGTTTATGTGGGGAGTGGTAGAGGGGTGGAGGAAGTGAAGGGTGGAGGGATGGAGGTGGTGAAGGGCGGAGGGATGAAGCATCCTTCTTCCTCTTTTGTATGCCATTCAGAGTAGATAATGGGCAGCATGTGGGAATTCCTAGCATGAGGGACATGTGTGTGTATGTACTGGTGTTCGGGTGTGTAATGAAAACCAAATGCAGAGCAGTAATTCAGTTCTCGACTCTGAGGAAATCAGAATTCATCACTACAGTGAAAGCTCCCCTGAAGGGCCTGGGAAGCTGAGCTGGGCAAGTTGCGTTCTCAGGAAACCGGGTCTGAGAACACGTCTGAGGCCGTGCCTGGGAGGCTGCCATGCATCTCTCAGAGGCCGGGGCACTTATTTACCCAATTCTAATTTTATGATTATAATCATAATGTTTTCTTACTTAAAAAAAGTTTTTTAACTGTTTTCACTGGCTGAGCCACGTCAATGTCGCCAGAAAGGACCCTGGGCGCTCTCAGCCTTCATTCTCGGCTGCTCTCAGACCTCCTTAACCAGAACATTGGTGAGGCTCTCCAGCATTGTTAGTTTGCCTTTTGGGTTGTTGGGCTACCCAGCATTGCCTTCTTGCAGGATTTCAGATGAAATACCGTCTGTGTTCAGGCAAGTGAGGTGGCTGGTCTGGTCTGGTATAATGATGTGGGGCCACAGGAGAGCTGGAACTGCTTGGAGAGAGTATGGAATAGTTTCTGAATTTTCCCCGGAAGGTCTGTGCCACCAGCCAATCAAATAAACTAATTCACATGAAGCACATCCTGGGGCGGTGGGCAGAGCCCTGGGTTTTAAATTGGAAGACTTGGGTGTAAATAACAGCTCAACTACTTACAAAGCCATGTGTAAGCTGACCAGCTCTCTGAGTGTTGTTTTCTTCACTTGGTGGCGTGAATACATTCATCTCTCTCTCTCTCTCTGCTTCCACGAGTTGTTTTGGGGATCAATGGGATGATGAACATTAATCACAAGGGGCCATGTGAAGGAAGAGATTTGTGAGTGGTGTTGGGAGAGGGTTGGAGGACTAACCAACATACCAAGGCGCAGCTACAATTTAATTATGTTTTCTGGAGAAAAGAGTCCTTCCTTCATTGTCCAACTCAGAGGGACTCCACTTCAGGTGACTCACAGATCCCAAAGCTAAGAATCCAGTTCCTCGAATAACAGGTGACAGGATAGGCACGCAAACATTGGTTGACTGGGGGACAGACTAACTGGGTGTGTAATGAGATGTGATAGGTAGACACCTTCTGAGTTTTGTGGGGAGCATTTATTTACTGGACTTAAGAGCTTACCCTTAAGTATAGGAACTCAAATACTATAAAAAGAAAGGAAGCTCTAGATTTCTCAATAGGGAATGAAAAAAATACTACATCATGTATTCCAGATGACAAACCCAGTATTGTTGCTAGTAATTTCAAAATAACTGAGTGTACTGGTTATTCAACTATTGTATCCGGCTTCAAATCCACTCTTCGTACTGGGCCATAGGGCAGGGACCCCAGTAGCGCCAGGAGGGGGCGCTAGAGCGAAGCTGGAGGCAGAAAAAGACATGGACCCGGCCCTACCTGTTCGCCTCCGGTGCCTCTGAGCATCACCCCAGCCATGCTTCCTCCTCACCTGCGCAGGCCTAGTTTGTTCCAGTAGCAGCAGGTGAATCCTGCCGTTGGTGGCATCAGCCTCATGGCAACACCCCTCCTCAGGGGGCTGGATTCCAGCCCCCTCGGTCCCCTCTTCCAAGCATGGAGGTTCCCATCAGTCCACCCTCTTCCCTTTGCTTTCCCAGCCCCAGGGGTGGGGACTGTTGCCTCTGTGATACCTTAGCGTTCCATTTTTGCCTTTTCAGTTTTTCCAGACCTAGCCAACCATACCTTATATTAAATTATTAATATCTCTGTTCTGATCATGGGTGTGGGGTGGACTGCCCTATGACAGATACTCTGAGTCGTACAGATCCCCGAGAATGCTAATGCGAAGTCACCTTCTTTGTAGGGCTGAGTGGGTCCTCTCTGACCTGGCTGGAAGGCAGGCACACGTGCATGGAGCAGTTGGATAGATAAAGAGCCACTGCTAGTTCTAGAACAAGCTTGTCCAACCCGTGGCCCATGGGCCACATGTGGCCCAGGGCGGCTTTGAATGTGGTCCAACACAAATTCATAAACTTTTTAAAAACATTATGAGATTTTTTTTTTTTTTTTAGCTCATCAGCTCTCGTTAGTGTGAGTGTATTTTATGTGTGGCCCAGGACAATTCTTCCAGTGTGGCCCAGGGAAGCCAAAAGGTTGGGCACCCCTATTCGAGAACAATTTGGAGAGGTCTCCTTATTGGTGAATTAGGGGGCAGATCTTTCAGTGGAGGATGGAATTAGAAATATCTCTCGGTCTTCAGAACTTTTTCTCTAGGACTTTTACAATAAAGGTCTGGGGGAGACTTCAAGGACCACTTAGTTCCACCTCGTCATTTTATAGGCGAAGAGATGCAGGCCCAGAGATGTAGATGTTGGCTTCTTGAGTTCAGTTCATTAAAGCGATCATCTGGCCTGAACTGCATGTCTCTTGAGGCTCATTCCGGTGTATTCGTCACTACGTCACACTGTGCTTTAGTTATAAATGCACCTTGTCCCTGGGTGGGCTGATTCCAATCAGATGGCTCTCAGACCCGTGTGGGTCGTGTAGGGGTGGTTACACGTTCTGGGGCTATTAGGCATAGAAATGGCTCTTCAGGGCTGCATTGTGACATGTGAGTTGTATTTTTTCTGGAAACCTCGCATCTTAGACATCAATGAGAAATGCCACTATAACTATGTAGAGGACATATGAATGTGCTTTGCTGGCTTCCTGTGTTCTAAATGCTGAAGTCCCCAAGCGTTTGGCTTTGAATCTTTCCTTTGGGTACACTCACTTTCTAGATGATCTTATCTAGTCCTGACCTTTAGTTCATTCTGTATTTCAGATTTCAATCTTGACCTTTACCCTGCTTTCCACACACATCTAACCAACTGCCGACGTATCATCCTCTCAGGGAATCCAATAGGAAGTTCACAACTGACATGCCTGAAACCAAACTGTTTATCAGCCCCCAAGTTCGTCGGCCTGCTTCTCCCTCAGGGTTCTCCGTCTCTGTAAATGGTACCACACGTCGCCGAGCTGATCGAGTCTTGCAATCATGCTTGATTTTTCTTTTACTTTCACCTCTACATACCATTAGTCTGCAAACGCCGTAGGTTCTGCCTTCGAGATATATCCAGAATCTAACTGCTCACGCTCTCCATTGCTCTACCCTCTCCGTAACCAGACTACTTCAGTACTCTCCTCATTGGTCTCCTGTTCCTACAACTGCCACCTTTCGTTCTCTTCGGCACTTAACAGCTGGATAGGACTTTTACAACTGCAAACCAGAGAACTGGAAGCAAGCAGGGCCAGCCCTGCGATCACGCCAGCTTGCTGCCCCGCAGTGCTCTCCAGACGGTAGAGCAGGGAGGGAGGAGCCAAGCAGAGGAAGAAATCTGGGCGGGGGGGTTCCCTTGAATCATGGAACTCATCTCCTGCCTTTGGTCTTGCTCCTTACAATCGGTTCTGGACAGTCCCGCCAGGGTGTGCAAATCGGATCCCTTCAGTCGTGCTTCTCAGAACCAGTGTCTTCGGCACAAAGCCTGCACCCACAGCGCTGCCCGCACAGGACGCACTGCGAGCACAGACCCTCTGCATGGCCAGCTGGCTGACGGGCTGGAAACCAGAGGAAAAGCGCCCCTCTTGTGTCTGACTTGCCATCCTCTGTGGTCCCTGAACCTGGCCCTGGCCCTGAGGTCCTGCTACACCAAACTGGCTAGTGGGGAAGGATGCCAGGCAAACAATGGCGGCACAACGCCTAAGTGTCATCGTAACAGCCAACGCTGAGCGCTCTAGGAAGCAAAGGCAAAGGCGTTTGAGCAGGTTGGAGTGGGAGGTGGGAGGTCCAGTTGACTGTAAGGAGTTTTGCAGGTGGTCCAGGTGAGAAGGGCGTTCCGGGCTGAGCACACAGCGTGGCACAGGTGCTGAGGTGTCAGATGACAGAGGGTTGTGATATATCCTGGCAGGGCAATCACGAGAGGGTTCTAGAATCAGATTTGCGTGTTGAAAGATGACTTTGCAACAATGTGTGGGACGGATGTAGGCGGGGATTGCAGGTGGGAAACCAGTGACTAGGGCCCAGGCAGGAGAAAATGAGAGGCCGGACTGACCCTGCCAGCTACCATCGATTCAGAGCTCATGGGTTCCAGGCACACAGTAGGTTCCTATTTTATCCTAACAACATTCCTGGGAGGCGGAGAAATTGAGGCAGTTTGCCCAGGGTCAGTCAGTCAGTGGCAGAGCTGAGATAGAAACCCAGGGAGTGGCCCTCATGTTCCGCAACAGAGGGGACAGACTCTAGAGCCTTTTAAAATATTAAGTAATTAAAGGATAAGTTCTCCTTTTCCTCCCAGAACGTGTAACTCAGGGTGCCCGACTTGGCTTGTGGGAGGGTCACCAGAAGCCAACCTGATTTCCCCTGAGCGCAGAGGACATGAGTCAGGCCATCTGGGCTGGCAGCTGGGCCTGTCTGTCTTCCTTGTGAGCTTTGCTTGCTTTGCGTCTCTCTTGTCACACAAAGCCACTGGATTAGAATTATGAGAGTTACTGTGGTGGGCTGGGGCCAGCGTCGAGCGTGACAAACATCCTCTCCAAATTGGAAGGAATGTTCCCTATGGGCAGCATTTGGGGCTCATCAGAAGGTCCAGGACCTGCCAGCATTCAGAGATTGATCAGTGGCCTCCATAAGGCCAAGCACATGGCTCTGTTTTCTGTGAAGGACTAAATGAGAAGGAAATAAACCCCCAACATTTGCTGCTCGTCGACACGGTAGATTTGGAAGACCCAAGTAACAGAAAGGGTGTAAGTTTGTATTCCCCAGATCATTTCTACCTGACAGGAATGTGAGTGCATTTTAAGCTTTAAAATCGAACTCGCTCGTCATGTTAGTGGTGGCTGAATTGTCATGCTTCTTTCGCCAATGTAGACTTGTCTCTACACCTTTGGCAGTTAGAAAAATGAAACAGAAGCAAAGCCAGCAGGAAACCTTGCTTCTTGAGGATCTCTGTAAGTGCCTGAGAAAACTCCCGCAGCTCTGGAGTCCACACGACTGGGCTGCGGGTCTCTTTGACGTGACAATGCTCACAGCAGCCTTGATCCTACGGGACTCTCTGTGTCTCGCAGCTTAAGTCCACCGCCCCCCCCCCCCACCACGTGAAATGGACAAGAGGCTTAAAAAATTTAAACAAAAATTAAGGAGCTAAAACAGCAAGTTCACTGACAGCATTTTCAATGTGCTCAAACCTGTAGATCTCAAAGAATTCACTTCCTATAGGTCTCTGACCAAAGCCATCTGATCTGAGAGGTCGTCCTGACCTCTGAAGACACATACCACCCTTCCAGTGCCCTGCCCACACTAATGCTCCCTAACCAGTCGTCCTCATGTGTTTGCCTCTGTGACACCTGATAAATACGTTCTTCGTCATCCACTTCTCCTTCCCGACCGAAAGCTCCATGAGAGCAGGGACTTCATTTTGGTCACGGCTGCATTCCTAGTATCACGAACAGTTCCCAACACATAGTAGATGCTCAACAAATATTTTTGGAATTACCGCATAAATAACTCCTCACCTCAACTTCTAATTACATTGGTCTATCGTGCAATCGAAGTTCATGGGGATCTTCAGGCTCCAAACTCAGAAGGTTTCTGGTTCATTCATCCCCTTTTCCTCCATTCTTGCAGTGATGGCCTTCCTCACACGTGGCAGAATTTTCTGTGATTTTTTGAAAATCAGTCCTACTGTCAAAGTCCTCAGTCATTGGCACGGGCAACACTATTGGTTTCTTAGAGTTTTTAGCCTCTCTTGTTTTATCTTTACTTTTGTTTCCATTGTGAGGGTGGGCCTCTTAATGCTCTCAGTAAATCCTTAAAACTATCTGAGCACAGCCATGCGCCCCGACAATGTGGCAGAAGGCAAGACTGCCGATCCCACGTGCTGGGCAAGGGCACTTTGGCTCCAGAGTTCAGCTTTGTTTTTGTGTGGAAGTTCATATATTGCCAAGTTCACCAATAGGAGAGCTTCTCTCCTCCCAGGTATGAGTCATGTAATGCCACTGTCCCTGTCACCTGGCCTCTGTAGGGTGTCTCTTGGAGGCCCTGGGAAGTCCTGCTTCCTCCCATGGCTCCTGCTGTCCCCTCTGCCTGCTGTAGCCTCTCCTTTCTGCTTGCCCAGCTCAGGCTCCTCTTCCTCTGAGGCCTCCAGCCTGCAGCACGGTGCCCTCTGGTTTTCCCTCTAAAGTGATACTGGTCTTCTCTCTTCAACCAGGCTCTCAGCAACGAGATTCCAAGGAAGGAAGTCTTGGACGTGGAGTCCGAAGTTCAGCTTTGAGCCTGCTATCTGCCTCGTCTTGGGCAGCTACCTCTGAGCCTGTTTCCGTCTTGGTAAAATGGTGAAAATCATTTGTCCCTGGACAATGTGACGTAACTGTTTGAGGGTCAGATATGATCAAGTAGGAAAAGAACTTGGGAAATGATTCAGCCCTAAGTGGAGATCCCAGACATTGTCATCACAGGATTTTGTGTGTGTTATGCTTGTAGAGAAAAAACCACTTACAGTTTTGCCTTATGCTGCATACAATACTCTGCACGCTCCTGGACTCTGGCCAACAGAAGCGTGGGGTTATTCCCACACTGGGAAACTCGGTGACACCAGCTAGGTGTCCCACGATTCAGCTCAATTCCGATAATCGGTGGAGATGGCATCAGATCCCCCAAGTTAAGGGCTTAGTCCCACCGGACTGCACGCCCCTTGGTACCTACGCTTCTAACTCAGCGGTTCTCAACCTGGGGGTCACAGCCCCTTTGGGGTCGAATGACCCTTTCCCAGGGGTCGTCTAAGACCATCAGAAAACACATATCAGATACTTACATTACGATTCATAACAGCAGCAACATTACAGTTATGAAGTAGCAACGAAAACAATTTTATGGGGGTCACCACACCATGAGGAACTGTATTACAGGGTCACGGCATGAGGAAGGCTGAGAACCGCTGCTCTAACTACTGGTTATAAGTCAGAGGTCCCTAAGACCCCCTTCTCAGGTTAATTCACAGAACTCAGGAAACCCGTTTACTTACTGGATTACAGTTTCTCATAAACATATATAACTAGGCTGACCAGATGCCCCATCTGAAACAGGACAGAAAACAACAGTACTGCCCCGTTTCAAACGGTACGTAGGGTCGGCCCACCGACACCTTGAATGTAGCCCAGTGGGACCAGGCTGACCCTACGCCCCATTTGAGACGGGACAAGCCGTTGTTTTCTGTCCCGTTTCAGGTGGGACGTCGGGCCAGCCTGTATGTAACTCAGGAACAGCGAGCTGGAACGTGGGGAGGGTGGCAGAACCCCCATGCCTCTGTGGGTGCACCGCACTCCAGGCACGCCCCATGTGTCCCCCAGCCCAGCAGCTCCCAGCACCCTGCCCTTTTGGCTGAGGGTAGGGATGGGGGCTGCTGAGAACCCCAACCCTCCGGTCCTGGTGGGTTCCCCTGACAGCCAGCCCCGGTCCTCAGGTGGGTTGGAAGGGGCTTGTGAGGAGTGAGAGAGGACACCATCATCACTCTTACCGCTCAGCAACTTCCAGAAACGAATGAAGACCAAGATGTCTGTTCTCACTGTAAATCACAGCATCACGTGCTCCATCCGGACGGTGTGGCCCACACGAAGGGCTTCGCGTAAACCCCAGCCGATGGGTGGCAGCTGTGACAGAGTACATGCAACGACGGTGGCACATGAATCTCCTCAGAATTGCCTTTGCTTTCCTTTGGCAATGGCCACCCCCGGGCCAGGGTGAGGCGAGAGAGGAGGAGGAGAAGGGGAGTCCGTCCAGGCTGCTTTGCACCCTTGCGTTTCCAGAACCTTCGCGCTTCATGCTGCCGTCGGTTCATCCCCTGAACGTTTACCGGGAGCCTATTATGCCCTGGACACGGAGGAGACAGAGGTGAGTGAGGTGCAGCCTGCATCACAGCCGGGTGGAGGGGTCCTGCATGGGAACAAGATGGGTCCCGTTGGAGATATGTTCAGGAAACAGGGGGGCACCTAGCTCCCACCTGGGGTTCCCTCCGAGGGCTGTTTGCATGGAGGGCATGGGGGTGGAGGGCACGTGACGGCACTTGGGAGCATAAGGAAACAACCCATCAGACTAACCCGTCGTCGTCCCGAGCCCGTGTCCTCGGCCACTTTAGGGCTGTACTGTTGGTTTATTAGGGGTCAGGGGACGTGGTGCTTGTCACTGTGACATTAAGTATTCTACTCCCAGCACACTGTCCTAGAGGAAGAGACCAAGTCAGGGGCCCTCCATAAAGAGCCCCGTGTTTCTCGACTGTGTTTCACTCCCTTAGCCACCTGCGGGCCGGGCCACCACTCCCGCAACGACACGCGGACACAGGAAGAGCTGGGTGAGCCTGTCTCCCATGGGTGACGTCGGGTTCTCCAGACGGCTGCTCAGGTAGGTTGGGAGGCTCAAAGCCTCTTAATCAAGGACAGCCATTTCCCTCTTTTTCTTTTCTTTTTAACTAACTTAATAAGTTGTATAAAAATTTCCATTTAAAGTAATAGCTTTTTAAAAATACATATTAAAAATGAGCACTGGGTATACTCATTGCTACTGGGGTGTCACTGCTTCTAGATCTCTCAGCAGACAGGGCTAGGAAATACGTGTGAAACAACCCACGCGAATAGACAGACCTGTATTCCTGTTTCTATCCCTCTGTATCTAATATAAATGTGACTTTATACTGATGTCCTTGACTCTAATCCAGTACCACATGCATTTTCCTAGCCTTGCCTCTTTGCTTGTCTGTGACTTCTTCTTTCAGCAGTGGGAAACCTGGCAGCCACCCCCCACCACTCATCACTGTTGCCCGTGCTCCGTGGGTTCGTATTGCTAACTCACAGTCTCGTGAGAAACAACCGGAGGTCCCGTGTTTACGTACAGTTCCCTTTGTCTTTAGCCTTGCAGTTTCTAGCCAACCCAGCTTCCCCCAATTTTCCCAGAGCTCCTTATGTTCACTTCATTTCCTTCTCCTCGCTCCCTATCATACATCTCCCTCTTTTAAAATTTCTTTCTGCCCATTTGACTTGGGAGAAATACCGGATGTTTGTTCATCAATAAGCCTTTGAACCATGAAGTTGCTCTCAAGTCATTGTCAGACCTGCAAGAGCGTTTCATCACACCGCTCAACAGATGAATCTTCTAGAAAGCTTTGTAAAACGGAAAATCAAATTTTCACATATACAGTGGACTCTCAGGTATCTGGCACCCGTGGGGATTGGTGGATGCCGGGTACATGTAAGTAGGCTCTCCTTTCACCAGCACTTAAGCAACCAGCTAAATCTCAAGCAACAGGCAAAAAAATTTTCCGGTTGCTTGAGTTCTGGTTAACAGAGAGTCTACTGTATTTATAATTATACAAGTCATCTCTGCTTACTCGGGAAAATGTGGAATTGTATAGTAGAGGGACGTGTAAAGAGTCCAAAGGAAGGATTTTTCTAAACTCATTACGGAAAGCAATTTTCTTCGTATTTCCAAGAATGAGCTATATTAGAAACACTGTTCGATCCTGCGGTAAAATCAATTGTTAACATCCAGCATGTGTGTTTGAGAAAAGAAGGGTCAGTCGATTCTGGCCTGGAAAACACGGTTTCCCTTGAGAAAGTAAGGAATTGAAAAAGACAGGAAATGCTGGAAGACGCAGAGATTGAAGCGGCCTGGTCCCCTGGGCCATTGCCACGTCGCTTGTGCACCGAGCTGCTCCCCTCCGCGCTAACCCTTTCTCCCGGTACGGAGAGCCCTTCCACCCCACTGTCTTCTGTCACTTTGGCTTTGCACGTTGTAAGGACTCAGGAAAGGACTGTCATGGAGCCAAAGAGTAGACCTCACCCAGCCTCAAAAACCAACTCTTTCTCCTTAACTTCAGAGAGCTATTTCCTACTCGGCAATAAACCCTCTTAGCGGATTAATCAGGAATTACGTTATGGTTGGTCTCACATGGAGGGCTGGAGGTGCTCTTCCCGCCTCCAAAGCCCTTGATGGGGCACCCTCCCGAGCCCTGGGTGCCTTTACGAGCGAGGCTCCGGGCCTGCCCCACCCACTTTATTGGCCGGGAGTGTTTGTAGTTTGGTGTCTCTAACAGCGAGTTCCTTTTACTCACCGAAACAACAGCCACAAGAGGCCCTTTGGCCAGAGGCAGGAGACCTTTCTCCTCCCTTCTTTCAAATCCATCACTTTACACAGAGGGCGTTTTAATGGGAAAGAGCTAATAATACTGTTGCCTGCCTGCCTGCCTGCATGCCTCCCTTCCTTTCTTTCCTTTTTTTCTTTTTCCTCCCAGGGAAGGAGTCCTTGGGCCACATACAGCCATCCTATCGAGCTATCCTAATGACTTCCAGTCCCTAAGCCCTGCTTCCTCAGCGGGTGGCACCCTCACGGGGCTGAGGGACCGCTCTCGGGTGGAGCCAGGGCTGGGCTTAGCACAGCTGTCATCTGGGTTGTGTGTGTGTGGTGTGGGGTCAGTCAGAGAGCTGAGGGGACACCCTGGATTAGCAGGGCACTCGGGTGTTTGCAACATCAGCAGGGCCACCCTGACGAGTGGAAGAGGTTGTTCCTGCACAAGTCAGTGCGTCCAGGTGGGGGGGCCTGCTCCCCGTTTCCCTGGTGGGGGACTGTGGATGAGGTTCCTAAGGCTGCTGCCACAAACGACTACCAGCTGGGGGCTTAGAACAGCCCAGACATGCTCTCCCGCCATTCTGGAGGCGGAACGTACGAGATCAGGCCATTCAGGGGTTCTGCAGGCTCGCGGGGAGACTCGGTCCCGGGGCTCCGTCCTGGCCCCTGGGGAGTGCTACAGTCCCTGGCATTCCTTGCTTTGTGGCCCCATAACGTCAATCTCTGCCTCCACCTTTACATGGCTTCTTCTTCGTGCACGAGTTTCTTCTCTCCTTACGAGGTCACACCGGATTTAGGGCCCACCCTGATCCAGTATGACTTCATCTTAACTAATTACATCTCCAAAGACCGTATTTCCGTAAGGTCACATTGTGAGGTTCCTGTTAAATATGAAATTTGGGGGGGAGGGTGGCAGAATATTATTCAACCCAGTATGGACTGTATCAACCTGGGGGCACCTTGTGAAATGTTGCCACGGGCTCTGCTTGCCGAGCTGTATCCTCTGCTCTTTTTCCCAATTGGTACAGAGGCGCCGTATGGGCCAGCGGGGCCCTGGCATCCTCTGCGGATGGCGTCCGCTGGGCAGGGTCCTGCAGTTCACAAGTCCCCGCTGCCAGAGACGCTGTCTGGTGCCTCTTTGGGAACTGCCAAAGCTTGTACGGTACATTAAGTTCTCAAAAAGGTTTGTTGCAATGACAGTAAAGAAAACTTCTGATTCCAGCTATTACAGCAAAATTTTTAAAAAAATCACAGGCGAGTGGTCTTTAACTTGTTTTATCCCATATTTTTCTGCTTCTCTGGGGGTTTGAAAAAGCCTCTTGGGTTCTCAGGGGTTAAATGAGGTAGGTTCTACCTCATCACTGAATCATACAGTGTTTCTCAAAGTGTGCTCCATGGAATATGAACCCCATAAAAATCATTCCAAGAGAAAAGGGTCTTGTGGTCAAAGAAGACTAGGGAATTATGCATTTGCTATTCTCTTCCTGGAGATTAGCAAAGCACACTGGTTTTGTAAATGTTCTGACAAGTCCTGCAGTAGAGAAACCTACTAAACTTTGTTAAATCCAATGTAACTCAAATTAATTTGACCCCAGAGTCACCTGCACCTTTTTTCCCTAGTAAATAATACCTATTACAATCCATGGAATTAGTGTCTAAGCAATAAACTCTGAGATGCCGTGGAATCAGGTTCAAACTCAAAACTTACATTCATTGACTTCAAACAAGTCATGAACCTCTCAGAGCCTTGAGTTTCCTCATCTGCAAGGTGGCTTGATAACGCCACTAGCTTTACAGGATTAACTGAAACAACATAGACAAAGTGCTTAGCACGGGGCCTGGAATATAGTAACAACTCAATACATTTAAGCATCTATTTTATATTATTATTATTTTTTATTTCTCTTATATAGCCCTATAACATCTTATATCACTCTTAGAGATCATTTGGGGGAAACAACAATCTTGATTCTAGACAAGAGGATGAGTTGTTTAAATTGTGGTCCTTTGATACAAATCTACATGGGTGGGAAAGTTGGGGGCTTTTTCCTCTGCTTCTCAGAGCCCTGGAGATTGACATTCACCACATCCAGTGCTTCTGAACCTGGGGACCTCTCCTTTGTCTGTCAATCAGTTGTGCTTTCTTAGGCTGGTCATAAACCAGTTATGTTCACCTGAAAGAAAATGAAGCCCAAAGTGGCAGATTAAGTTCTCCATTTCTAAAGGCATTTCCTAGTTACTGGCTTACCTCTGGGAGTGTGGGGTTAGGGAGGAGAGGGACAGTGTGGAACAGGCCATGGGCGGAAGTGCCTTGAAAATTCCTGATCCTAGAAGCACTGACCTGTCCTTTCCGGATGCAGGTACCACAGTAGATGTCGCAGAGTTCGCTGACGACTTGGCTAAGGCAAAGCACGGCTTCCACCACGCCGATTCCCAGGAGGATGGAGAACAAGACCACATTCCAGAGGACAATGTGCTCAGGCTCCTGGCAGGTGGCCCAGGTGGGCTGGTTGAACAAGTAGTTGTCCCTGCCAGGACAGAGGAGAAAGTGAGTCCGGCTTTGAGAGACAATAAAGAGGGGGGAGCTGCTACTTGGCACCAGGTGACAAGCACCAGTCTAACACGGGAGATTACAAAGGCCTGGGGTCTTCATGGCTCTCCTCTTCCTAGAGACAGCACATCCACTATGGCCCATGGGTGCGGGGGTGCGGGGGTTGAACACACCCTCTTTCCCTCTGGTAGGGTAACACCTCAGCAAGGCATTGTGGACGAGGACACGGACACACGAGGCATTGTGGACGAGGACACGGACACACGAGGCATTGTGGACGAGGACACGGACACACGAGGCATTGTGGACGAGGACACGGACACACGAGGCATTGTGGATGCAGACTCAGTCACTCAAGAGAGTGTATGAAGAAGGAGAAAATTCTGGGCCACGAGATTTTACGGCTTTCAGGACCTCAGAGGCAGTAGGCGTGGTTAGGGGCCTTTGGAGGTGCATGGACCTGAGTCCTAACTCGAGCCCAGGAGTTCTACAGACGTTTCCTCAGTGTCTCCGTGCCTCAGGTGCTGTGTGTGGAAGGTGGGGTTAAAAGTAGCATCAGTACCATGAGGTGGTTGGGAGAGCTAGATATTAGCACAGTGCCTGCCATGAGGAAGGCACTATATTTTAGCTCTATCATAATTAAGAGTCATAGGAAAGGGAGTCTAGAGGTCTGGAGGAGCTGGGGAAGGCTTCTCGGGGAAAGCTGGAGTCCCCTGGCCTTGATGGAGGCAGCAGGAAAGGGGAGAATGGGGGATGGTAAGAAGACACAGCACATAAGCAAAACCCGTAAGGGAGGTCTGGGATCAAAGGGCACGAGTTGGACAAAGAGAAAATGGCTTTTCTGGTCATATTTCACAGAGCTACATATTATTTGGTATCTCTGTCATATTTTTACCTTCACCCATATCCATATCCCTATCTATTGAGTTCCCAATGAGATTGCAAGCTCCTTAAATGTAAAAATTCCTTGGCCTTATCAGCATCTTTACATTTTACCAAAACCATTTGGTGAGTCTACGAAAACAGGGAAGGGCAAAATGGCACTGGAATACTGCTGCTTCGTAAACCCGGACGGGAGCTTCCGAGGTGCCACCTGAAACTGACCCCGTTCAGGGAGGACAGGGAGAGATCAAACAGAAAGGCAGACCATTCCAGATTGCTGGGTGGCAGGTTTAATAAGCAAGAGAAACTACTTAAGAGGCTTGTATTAAGGCCACAAGATGAGTAGTGTTTTGTTCCCACCTACAGAATCTTAAAAGTTTTTATAGAGAGGCTCTAACTGAATTCAGTCACGTATACTGTCCAGAGAGTCTCACACCACATGTCTACCTGCAGACTTAGCCTTGGAGCAGCTTCCGGGAGTGGAGAACAATGTCCAAGCACAGGGGAGAGGGTGGGAAGCCTCCAATTACCCAGGTCTAGCTAGCAGGTCAAGTGGGGGGAGGGTCACATCCTCTCAATGAACCTCCCCCAACAGAACCTCGTGGGAAGCTGTTGTAGGAGTGGAGGTAGAGGGTGTTGGAGACTTGGAATGGGGTGATGACAGACTAGGTGAAGAGTGCTGCATATCCAAGATACACTGTCAAGGTAGAATTGACAGGCTTTGGCGGTGGGTTGAACATGGGAAGTAAGGATGGGGAAGAGTCAGAGATGATTCACAGGTTTTAGGTGCCATCTAATGGGACACAGATGACTGACAGATTTGTGTAGGGACATCAAGGGGTTCGGACATATTAATATCGAAATGCTGTGAGATGTTCGAGGAGGTGATTAGATATTTGGGTCAAGACTTCAGAAGGAAGACCTAGGCTAGAGATAGACATTTGGGGATTATTTACATATGAGAGGGGGACCCAAACAAAACCAGAATAGTCCTCTGGAAGGCAGGCCCTTGTCGCACAGGCCTCCCCCTCTAGGAGAGTGTTCTAGGAGCCCACCTGCGTGCACGCACCAGCTGGTGTCGTTGTGAGAGGCTGCGGTCGGCTTCAGTGAATTTATTCTGGAGACACTTCCAACACCTTTGCCCACTTGGTGATGGGTGAGTTACATGAACAACGTGCAGCATGACAACGCACCTGCCTGCACCGCGCTGGGTGCTCAGCAGATTTTGACCAAAAGAATGGCATGACCTCTGTGCCCCACCCTCCCTATTCACCCGATCTCACCCCAAGCAACTTCTTTTTGTTTCCCCGGATGAAAAACTTCCTCAAAGGGAAACATTTTCCTGATGTGGAAGAGGTGAAACAAAAACCAGCAGAAGCCCTAAGAGGCATCAAAATTGACGAGTTCAAAAACAGCTTTGAGCAGTGGAAAAGGCGTCTCGAAGGGTGTGTTACATCAGACGGGGAGTACTTTGAAGGTGACTGAAGTTTGAACATATAAGAATAAAACACAACTTTTTATAACTGAATTCCCTTTTGTTGAGCCCCCTCTCTCCCCGTGGGTGTATGAAAGCCACGGGGCTGGATGAGGTACCTGGGAAGAAGGACGGGGTCGTTCTCCATAATGCGTGCTGGGCTTCTGCCTGCTTTCCTTTCGGAAAATAAACGTGCATCACAGGGCCTAGACATTTCAGGCTGTTTGTGCAACCCCAAGCTTGGTAGTCAAGTGTCCCCAGCTTGACCGTAAGCAACTGGCAAACCAGCAAGTTGTGTTAGTCTTCCTCTGCTCTCCTGTCTCCCACCAGCACTGCGCGGGCTCCCAGCCCGTACCCCGTTGGGTTCAAGGACGGGCTAATGAAAAGGTATCATATGGAAGACCGCGAGGGAATGCTGAATTGACGGGCACTTCTTGCCGAGGCCAATCACCTCCTAGAGATGACGGATTTGGGAGCAGCGTGGAGAGAAGAACATGACCCTAGGCATAAAGGCAAGAACCTGGTCCCATTACTGAGTGGTCAGTCCCGAGAGCACACACTCCTTAACACTGTTAGATGTCCACCACTGACCCAAGACAGGCTGACCAGAAGGACTGTTTTAAACGGGACAAAAGACGACGGCCCTGTCCTGTGTGCATGGTACGCAGGTCAGCCTACGAACACCTTGAAGTTCGCCCCGTGAGACGAGGCCGACCAGATGTCCCGGACAGGACCGTTGTTTTGTGTCCTGTTTCAAATGGGACGTCTGGGCAGCCTAAGCCAAGACCACGAATGCTACTCACTCCAGGCTGCCGTTTCTGAAGGGGTAGGTGTAGTTTCCACTGCCTGTGTCACAGAAGGGGCCGCTGAGCAAACCTAGTGACGAAATGACCACACAGTACACAGCTCCCAGAGTGCCCTGCATGGCCAGGAGCATGGGAAACAGCATCTGCAATGGGACAGAGCAAAAGTTCTCAGAGTGAAAAATGCAGCCACCGAAGGGCAGGGGTGGGGGTCAGCTTCTAAGACCCAGCCCCGCCTTTCCCAGAAAATTGAAGGGGGTCCGAATCTTCTCTTGTAGGCGCCAGCCCAGGTCAGCGTCCTTGTTTTACCTCCCAAATGTACAAAAGAAAAAGGGTGCGAGGGCTACCCTAGTTGCAGTTGTAAAGAATAAAATCATCCACCCCCAAACCGTCAGCGGGCAGTGCGGCTCGCACGCGGCTGAGCCCCGGTGCCCGTGCGCTGCCTGGCACGTAAGGGACCGACCAGTGCCGCCGTCCCTCGTCTGCTCGTGGCGGACGTCAGGGATCGATCCCAGCTCTCTTCCCCGCCAACCCCGGGCGAGGCCTCACGTCCTTCTCAACCCAGAGAGCCTGACCAGTTCCTGTTCTCACCCCGCCTGTGTGCCACCCCGGTGGTGGGTGCCAGGAGACACTTGTGTGGCTGGATGATAGCTGCATGATCGTGGTGGAATGCCGGAGTCAGTAACCAACACAGGGCCTGTCCTGTGCACAAACCACACTGTGCTGACCCGGTGGGTGGGTGCGTGTGACAAGGAGGCACATGTCAAGGCAATGCATTGACGAACTGGGGTAAAGCTGAGGGACTTGCTCACTTGCAAGCCTAAGCTTTTATCCCTGACTCGTCCGCGTTGTGTCTTCCCCACCGCAGGGAGAGGGGTGGGGGCGGCGGGTGGCCGAGCTGAAGGGAATGACTCAGGGGGCTTCCTGGAGACGGTCCTTGGGTGAGTGGGGCCTCTCTGGAGGGTCTGGTTGGAAGCTGCAAGGGTCGGGGCAGGGACGTTTCAGAGCAGAAAGGAGATGGCACGTGAGCTGGAATGTAGGAGCAGCGGGCCCCGAGCTGTGATCGGGGACACGACCGGGAAGAGGACGCAAATACGTGCTGGATGAACTGGCAGCGCGGCGGCCTTTTGCTCCCAGGGGGCCCGTGAGACAATACCCGTGAAGGCATTTTGGAGAGGACGATACTTAACACCCTGTCTTGCTGGACACCCAGGTCTGTGATGCATGGCCCCATGGGCTACTGGGGAAATAGGAAAGCCCAAGGATGGGGGGGTCCTCGGTCTCCCCACAAAGACACAAGGAACCGACCCCAGCAGGCTGGGCTACCAGAGCCTGTGGGCTTTGTGTCCACTGTGGGTCGCTGGCCTCACATCCTCTCCGGATGCGTTTTTCCTGGAATCTCAAGCAGCCGCCCCATGCCCACCGGCTAGAGCCCTGCCTGCTGTCACTGCGCTGCCACAGGCCACAGGCGCGCTGGTCCGCAGTCCACCCTTCAGGAGAGCCGAAGCGCCCGGCCAGGAAATGAGGCCTTGGGGGGTGGGGCGGGGCGGGGCGGGGGCTACACCCTCCGTGGGGCCCCCAGTACTCACCCCGCATCTGTGAGCACAGCAGCCCTCGCCCCCTCCTCGCAGCAGCATTAGCGCCGGCACCATCACCTGCGGCGGACAAACCCATGAACAGAAATGCGTTTGCAAGGAAGGGAGTGCTATCTTTCTAGAATGCAGTTTGATTGTGTCTCTGGCTTAAAATGAAAAGTGTCTCATGATTCTGCAGTGCCTATAGCGTACGACACGGGCCCTGGCCTGCGCGCCTGGGCCTGCACGGCCTGCGGGGCCTCACCTGTCCCCCATCACTCAGACCTCCTGATACACCAGCTTCTGGTCCCAGGAGGGACCCGGGACTTCGCTTCCCCTGGGCCTCAGAATACGCTGCCTACCCTTCGCCACCTCCTCTTTTCCCTCAGAGTCTGTCTAGGTGTTGTCTCCTGTGGGAAGCTGAACAAATCCCCCCTCCCAACCCCCCAAACCTAGTCACTTCCTAATCCTGGGACCCGTGAATGTCCCCTTAGACGACTAAAGATGTGGTTAAGTTAGGATCTTAATAGAAGAAGCGTGTCCTGGGTGGGCCCTAAATGCAATTGTAGAGGGAGGTTTCAGAGACAGGCACACCGAGGAGAAGGCAGAGGCAGAGGCCGTGAAGACGGGGGCAGGTGGGGCGATGCAGCCACCAGTCACGATGCCAACGGCCACCAGAAGCTGGAGAAGCCAGGGCATGGGCTTTCCCCTAGAGCCCAGAACCCGGGCCCCATGCACGCATCGACTCCAAGCTCCGGCCCTCGGGGCTGTGGGAGAGCACGTTTCTGATGCTTAATGCCACCGAGTTTGTGGGAACTTACTGTCACAGCCGTGGGCATCCATACTCTCTTTGGAGTTTTCAGTGACCCCCGTCCCTGGCAAAATGAGTGGCTCCTTCCCCCCTGCCAGCCTGTCCTCTGCATCGGGCACTCTGCGTTCTCCTTCTCACCGGGCTCCGGGCTTCGGCAGCTCGTGGCCCAGTGCCCGACACAGAATCAAAGCCACCGACACAGTGATAAAGGGGGCGGGGGCAGGGGCGGGGCCCGGGCCCGGGGGGCGGAGCTGGCCTGACGGGACCGTGGGCCGGGAGCAGGAGCACACGCGGCGGGTGAACCCCACTGTATGGAGAAGCCAGCCCCCCCCACCCCGAGAAAGGGTTGGTAACGTGTTTGCTGAGGTGAGCGTGTGAGAGACCCCCAGTCCTCGCCACGGTGACCCAGGCCACCCTGGGGAAGGCGTGACGGGTAAACGTGCGATGTTACAGATGGTCGCTACCTGCTCCAAGGTGATCGTTTACCTGATCATCGGAGGGGGTGTGTGTTGGGGGGGTGAAGGGGCAAACTCATGTGCCTTTAGGGCAAGCGTGTCCCACCCATGGGCGGGTGGCATGTGGCCCATGATGGCTTTGAACGTGGCCCAACACAAATCCGTAAACTTTCTTAAAACACGGTGAGATGTTTTGCAATTTTTTTTTTAGTTCATCAGCGATCATTCGGGTTCGTGTATTGTACGTGCGGCCCAGGTTACTCCTTCTTCCAGTGTGGCCCGGGGAAGCCAGAAGGTTGGCCACCGCTGCTCCAGAGCCCGGGCAGGTCGTGCTAAGAAAGTGTGTCCGGATGCCATCAAGAGGAGGAGGTGGGGACGGCGGAGGGCTGTAAGCACGCGGGCACGACACCGAGCCGACGAGGCCCAGCTCCCTGCCGCTTCGCACGGTCGGGGAAGCCTGGATGGGGGCGCGGGTCACTCCCTGGTGTCTCAGGAAAGGAGACCCACCGTGTTAGGACATGGGGGCGTGGGTGCCCACTGAGCCGGGGAAGGGGTGCCACGGTGGCCTGATGACCTCTCTCTTCAGCGGAAGTGGGGGTATCCGGCCATCAGCACCCCGTCTCACCAGGCACAGAGGTGGCTCAGCTACCCCTTACCCCGTTTCCCTACCGGTGACACTGAGCGCGCACTGGCCACGAGCCGGACTCGGGCCTGCGCGCTTGCTGTGCGGTCGCATGCAGCACTCCCCGTGCCCGTGGGACAGGGACCCATGGCTGCTGTCCCCATCACACCGAGAGAGACAACGGGGCCGGGGAGATGCAGTGACACCTAAGAGCTCACAGCTCCTATGCACCCTCATCTCTCCAACCCCGCCGCCCTGCTTCAGTGTGCCCTAGAGCCGGGCACATGCGATGGCACAGAGTTGGAAATGAAGGCCGACTGAGAAAAGAAAGAGGGAAAGAAGGAAAGAGGGAACGGGGAGAAGAGGGAACGGCTCCTGCGTGTTTACTTCTGCAGCTTCACGGACGGGCTCAGCCCTGCTTGCGTTACCCCATCTCCCCGTGCATGTGACACAACCTCTTCCTGCAGCGCTGGGCGCTTCCATTAGAAAGCTGGAGGGAGGGCCGGACGAGCCGGCTGGCGTGGCTGGAGGCAGGGTGTCGGGCCCCCGTCTGAGCCCGGCTCCACGCCGCCCTCCGGGTCGCTCTCTTTCTGTAAACGCTCTGAGATTCTGCTACTGGCAACGCCACATCTCAAGTTGCTCGAGTCCTTTCAATAGTCACTGTGCTTAAGAGACGCCGGGTGCTGAGGTTCCTCTATATTCCGCAGATGAGGACAGCGAGCTTGGGACTGGCTTGGCAGCAGAGCTGGGGAATGAGGAATGGTCCCACGGTCACAAGCAGCGAAGGTGAGAGGCGGCAGACCGGCGCTGGGCTGGATCTGCAGGGATCTGGGCCAGCAGAGAGGACACCTGGCCTCTTCCTGGCTGCCACGTACGTGCAAGGTGCTCGTACCTCCTCAGGGAGGTCGCACAACAGGTCGGGAGCAGACTCGTGATCTGAGCGGGGTCTGTTAGACTCCTAGGTCTGAGCCCACCTTGGGAAGGGCTCCGCGCTGAGACCCAGACAAGCTTGGCCCAGGAACTGCTGCCTAGATGTCCTCTTGTGCAGGAAGGCCCGGCTTCTGCCACAGACGGGCGGGGCGGATGGGCAGCCGATGCAACGCGAGGAAACACTGCGTCTACTACTGTGTGGGGAGAAGCCAGTCCGGAGGTGATCACCTTTTCCTGAAGGTTCTTTAAGGCCCCTCCATGCATGCATCCGTTGAGTGCCTGGTCAGTGCCTGGCTTTGGGGTCTCACATAATCAAATGAACTTTTCATAAGGGGAGGAGCCAAATGAAAACCAAGGCAGAAAGGAAGGAAAACACTCAGTGTCTACCTCAGGGGGCCACAAACTACAACCTGTGGACTAAATTCAGTGAGTTGCCTATTTTATAAATAAAGTTTTATTGCAACACAGCTATACCCATTAGTTTGCATATTGTCGATGACCGCTTCTGCCCTCTGATGACAGAGCTGAGTAGTTGAAACAAGAGGCTACTTGGCCTGCAAAGCTGGAAGTATTTACCGCCTGGCCTTTTATAGAAAACGTTTGCCAACCCCTTAATTTTACCTAGAGAAGCCTTGATGGGAGCCACACAATTTATTTTTTAAGACAGTCGCCTTGAAACCTGATGAACCTGACAGATATTTGGTTATTATGCTCTCTATGAAGTGTATTAATATCTTACAATTAACAGCCACATATTAAACTCTAGTCTCAGCCAGCACTTGGCTAGGTAGGCACTTGGAGGGCAAAGGTGAACGAGACTTGGGCTCTGCAGCCAGCCCGATGTGGGAGGCGGGGACACAGATGCCGGCAGTGTGATGGGCCGAGCACAACATGGGAAGGCTTTAGGTATCACGTGTTCTGGGGTACAGAGGAGGAGCGGCCAGCCATGCCTTTAGGGCCCAGGGAAGGTAGCCCCAAGATGAGATGTCTGCTCTGTGATTTGCAGGGTGTTTAGGGGCACCCTTCGCCAGGAGCTGAGCTAGCTAATCCACATTCTTACCAAGAGTCCAGCGCCAAGAAAGCCGTGGAAAAACCAGACCAAGTCTGTGATCTTGGCAGGCTCCAGCACCTGCCCGTTGGGAAAGTACAGGAGGAGGTTGGCGATGATGGCTGCTGTGGCCAAGGCCAAGAGCAGCATGCCCGTGTACCTGGAACCCGTCTCAGAGCACATGGTGAATTCTCCCTGGAAGAGAGAAGGGAAACAAGCAGGAAGCTGCAGAATCGGGAGGGGGTGCCCCGCTGCAGAGCCCCCGGAGCCAGGGGCCAAGCCCGGCCGGCACTGGAGGGGGGTGTGGCCTTGGGAGTCGCCTCACCGCTCTGGGTCCATAAAGCAGAAAATACACAGACCTCCTAGCTGCCGGTGTGTGGACAAGAGGAAGTAACATAACCGTGACAGCGGCTGGCTGTGGTAGATGTTCGGTAGGTTTTCCTTAAAGGCCTTGGGGGGACGGGGTAACGTTCAGGAAATTGCCGGTACCCCTTCTGGCTCGCTCATCCATCCCAGAGGAATTCACGTAGTGATGATGAACTAGGAGCTAGGTCCCAACCCCGACTCCCCCACTTGGCAGTGGTGTGACCTTGGGCACGTTACTCAGCCTTTCCCACCTCAGTGTCCTCATTTGTAGGATGGGGATGACATAGCACTTCCTAGTGGAGTTGTTGTGGGGATGAAACTAAGATAATACAAGGGGGTGCCCCCCCAAACCAGAATTATCCTCTGGAGGGCGGGCCCCTTGTAGTACGGGCTTCCCCCGCTGGTGAGTGTTCTAGAAACCCATCTGCATCCGTGCACCCGTTGGCGTTGCTCTGAGAGGCTGCGTTCGGCTTCCATGAATCTTTTTTAGTGACTCAGCGCGTTTGCCCATCTCACGACGGGCGATTTACACGAAGGACCTGCGGAGTGACAACGCACCTGCCCACACGCGCTGGGTGCTCAGCAGTTCTTGACCAAAAAGGGGGTGATCCCCGTGCCCCACCCTCCCGATTCACTGATCTAGCCCTAAGTGACCTTTTCTGTTTTCCTAGATGAAAAAATTCCTCAAAGGGAAACACTTAACTGATGTGAAAGAAGAGAAACAAACAAACAAACAAACAAACCCAGCAGAAGCACTAAAAGGCATCAAAATCCACGAGTTAAAACACTGTTTCGAGCAGTGGAAAAAGCGTCTCGGTAGGTGTACTGCGTCGAACGGAGAGTCCTTTGAAGGTGACTCAAGTTTAAACGTGTAAGAATAAATATACAGATTTAAAATAAATGTGGGGTCCCCCCTTGTATATTCAGAACGTCCTCGTACCAGGCTCTTGATGCAAGGTCTCTAGAGAGAAAATAATGGAGGGGACCCGGATCCCCTGGGCTCCCCTTTCATTTCTGTGGAACGCTCCCTGTCTTATTTGCTTCGTCAGGTGAGTTTGCTGGGCCTGGAGAGAAGCCGGTGGGGCACATAGAGGGAAGGAAAGGCCTTGCATCTCAAGTTTTCCCTGCGCTCAGTGCTCCCCAGCGTCCATGCGATAGCAGTGAAGTCGCCACTTCATTCGCTGGGTGAGGCTGCCAGGGGACACTGTGGAACCTCCAGTTTCGTGTCAGGTGGCGCTCTCCTAACACCTCTTTGTGCCCACTCTCGACTCAGATTCACGCCAAGATTGTCGACTGGCTCGTGAATAGCAGCTCACTCACCACCGCGTCCCCAGACTCAGAGGCCTGGTGCCAGGACTGGCCCTTCCCACAGGGAAAATCTAGAGAAATCTGCGGAGCCAGGGACCTCTCTATGGGGACAGAAATCAAGAAATGTCCCGCCTTAGCTTTCCGCTCCTGCAGAAAATTCAAAGAGCTGTTCACGAACAATGGCTTCCGTGGAATGATCGTGCCTGGGGCCTTGTTTCTATCAGCTCTCCAAAGTCAGGGCTGCAGAAAGCTAATGCCTGAATGGGGTGCTGCCTCCAACTGCTTTGTTTGGATGCAGGAGATGGAAACTGCTGAGTGACCTCACGCCCCGTTATGATCACTTAGCTGTGGTAATGAAGACTTAACCCTTAGGGGGAAGCAATGCTGGATGATGTGCAAGGACAGCACACACAACTACTGCTACTTGCTCAAGGTGCATTATAAACGCCATTTGAGTTCGTCCTTAGAGCTGTTGAGCCTTCTTAAGTTCTGTCAGAGTGCAAAATCAACAGCCCCCAATTGCTCCGAACACCCCACGTCACTGGTCTTGCTGCAATGAATACAGTTGTGCCCACCCTCCAGGAAAATTGTAGATCTAAAGAGGACGGGAGGGTGGGTGGAGACTGGGGACACATGTGGAAATGGGGACAAATCAGCATCCAAGGCTGGCACTTAATTAAACTACAGGAAGATGAATATTCTCTTGGGAGGCTGAGCAGACGTAGTATTTGAAACAGCACAGAAAACAATGGTATTGTCTCGTTTCAAACGGGACATCTGGTCAGCCTGCTGACACTTGGAACTTAGCCCCGTGCGACTGGGCTGACTGTACGCACCATTTAAAATGGGACAGTCCTGTTGTTTCCTGGCCCGTTTAAAAGAGGACATCTGCTTAGCCTATCTCTTGGGTCATGGCAGAGAATGTTGGAGCCACTAAGGACTTTTAGAAATCCAGTTCCTTCATTTCCTAGGAAGCATAGATCAGGGAGTTGAAATTATTTGCTCAAGGTTATGCAGCTATGTAGTCGGAAGTAACAAGAAAAAATAGTTGCAGTCAGATTCACGGGCATGATCTCTCCTCAATAGTCCTGTCACAGACACATCGTCATTACACCTATTTTATGCATTTGCAGCTGGACATTCTGAGGCTCAGAGAAGCGAAGGAACTTGTCTGAGGCCACACAGCTTGCAACAGGGCAGCTTGTTTTCTGAGCCTGTCCAGCTCCCATAGCTTTTGGCCTCAACAGGTGGGACAATCAAAGCCCTTGAGTGCCTTAATCACAGATTCCATTTCAAACCATCTGCCCCATGCCCCCCATATATCCATATTCATACTTGTCGGAATTGTCCCCCAAGTCTGGGTCGGGACAGCCTGGGTGCTGCACGGAGGCTTTTAGGCAAGCTGGGTAGCACCAGGCGTGGGGACTGACCTTCTGCACCGATCCTGCACATCCTCAAACAGAAGCACACAGACGCACCCATAGGTACCTGGTCAGCGGGGGGCTGGGGCGCGGGCACGCTGCCGAGCCTCTCCTGGGCAAGGGGCCCTGGCCCCGCCGGGCCAGCCGCGGTGGGGGGCCCTGCAGGCCGTGGGGTGGTTCCAGAGAATCTGCTAGCTCCACCGCTGGACGTTTCGGGACGGGTTCTGGATCCTTCCACCTTTCAGGAGCCACAAGATGAAGACTTAAGAGATGTCAGACAGCAGTCAGTCCCAGGCGCCCACCTTCCAGGGCAGGTTAGGCGTTTAACCTTTCCCAAAGCCCCCTGGAAGTGGGAGTCCCTCGTCTCTTTAGAGACTGAGGCTCAAACTTTCCGGGCTCCTCTGAGGCCCCTCAGCACTGGAATGCTGGATGCTGAGAGACACTGGGGCTCCCCTTTTCCTGTCTGGCCCCACCTCTCTCCTGCTGCCCCAGGCTGGGCAAGGTGGCTCAAATTCTCCCAGTAAGCGCTGACACTGCCTCGCCTGCCAGGCGGCCCCGGGGGTGGGGGTGGGGGGCCCGGCCACGCAGCCGCAAAGGCGCTTACTGACGGCTCTCTGCCTCTCTCTCTGGGTCACGCCTGATAACCCCTGAAAAGTTTCCCTGGCGGCTGTGTTTCCACGGCGCTGAGATGGGGGAGCTTGCAGGAGACGGGTCTGCACCGGATATTGGCGGGCGGGGCGGACCCCTCAGCCCTGGGCGAGCACATGTGGGAGAGGTCCAGGTTATCGACTCGGGGGCCGGAGCGTCACCTGGTCACCGCGCAGCTCTCCTGCTCCAGGCCTCAGGGCTGTTGACCAATCTCACCCCACGCTGATGGGCAGTGGGGCCTCCTGGCTGTGTTTGGTTTTCCAGTGGGACTTGGTGTCTTAGCCACTCAGGAAAGGGAAACGGATTGTCGAGGAGGCCGTCTCTCCCTTCCCACCCATGCCCCTGGTCCCCAAAGCTGTGATATTAATGCCGCAAGAGATGGATGAAGTGTAACCACGTGGGGCACAGTGCCAGGAATCTGGTTATCTAATCACCCAGTGGGATGAGCCCCAAATGGCTCTGTGCCACCTCTATCTCAGCTTTCGCAGTCAGTGACCACTGGTCGCTGGGGGAGAATGGCTTCTTTGTCTTTGGTCTGATTGCCACCCCTTCCTGCCCATGAGAACACATTTCCCTTTAGCAATCTCTGGAGTTTTAGTTTTCCTGCACAGTGCTCACCAGTGTATTACTAAACCTCTGAGAAAGTGAAATCAAGTGATTCTATAATCAGACACCTGGCTCCCCAGGCCTAACCGTGTCGTAATTTGTAACCTACGAGTACATTGCAGCGAAGTGCTTCCCTATGCTGGGCCTCGACTGTCCTCTTGGTAACCCCGAGGGGCTGTCAGGGAAGATATTTTTTTCCCTCATTATTTAGATGGGGAAATGGGATCCGAGAAGATCGGACTGACAAGAGAGAACTCGAAGTTCTCATTTTTGAGCTCTTCCTATAGCATTGGGATGACCTTCTGACCTCGCGCTGTCCCTCTAGAGTCGATGCTGGGGGCCCTCAGGCTCCCGCGCACTGCCGGTTGCCCACAGAAAATGCCTGGACATGCTGCCCATAGTAATTCCTCATGTGTGATTCTCCATTCTCTTTCTCTCGTATCTGCTGGATGGATGCAGAGATCCTAGGGCTTGCTCATGCCATGAGATCCTTTAAGCTCTACAGTCCATCCCACCTTCCAAACCAGATAACTCCAGTTTCTGGACCCCACGGCATTCATGTCAGTGTCCTCTTTGGGCATTTACGAGGAGTGGTCAAGAAATTCACGGAACGGGGGCTTATCGGAGAGGGGGGAGTACTAGTGCGCCCTCGTTGGAGTGTGTGACTTATTATTAGTTAGTATACGTGCCAAATTCCAACTTACTTGAGTCGATAGTCTTTCACATACTGCCAAAGAAGTATGTCAAACGTGAAGAAAACCCAAATATGGATAAACTTGCATTTCATGCCGCCATCAAGTTCCTCATAAAACAAAGGAAAACACATCAAACCATTCTGGAAGAGATGTTAGCAGTTTAGGGGGACTGTTGCCCTGGGAAATCCATGGTTCACAAGTGACGTAGCCTTTTTAAGCAAGGTGGAGAGTAATTGAAGATGACCTCTGTCTGGGATGCTCTTGCTCAGACAATGTCAAAAAAGTCAAAAACTTGTAGTGGGAGATGTCAGGTTGAATAAAAAGCAGCTTGCAGAAATGGTTGGAGGGAGGATCACCTACAACTATTGGGAATATTCTCCATCAGCATCTAAGGACGTCAAAGGTCAGTGCCAGATGGGTACAGAGAATGCTCACGCCGCTTCAACGACAACAGCGTGTCAAGTGTTAATGACAGTTTTTGGACCTCTGCAGAGACAGCAAAGATCAAGTTTTAAAGCGAATTGTCACTGAAGATGAAACTTGGCTTCATCACGATGAACCTGAGTCAAAGCAGGAGCCCATGCAGTGGCGTGAAAAGGGCACAACACCCCCTAAGAAGTTCAAGGGGTCGCAATCAGCTGGAAAAATCACGGCTACTGTTTGTTGGGATATGGAGGGTATCCTGCTGATGGATTACAAGGATAGGGCATCACAATGACTGGAGAGGACTGAAACAGAAAATCTGTGAAGGAGAAAAAACAAGGAACAGGGACCAGGCGGTGCTGCTTTTGCACAACAACACGTCCGTGCACAAGAGCAGTGTTGTGTCGGCTACTCTTCATGACCGTGGCTTCCAAATGATAAACCACCCTCCCTGCAGTCCAGACCCGGCTCCATCTGATTATTATTTGTTCCCAAATATGAAAAAACAGCTCCAAGGGAAGAAATTTATGAATGACCAAGAGGTTACACCTGCAATTTCAGCCTATTTTGAGGGCTAAAACATTTTTTCCGAGGGTATAAATAAACTTATTGAAAGATCTGAAAAGTGTATTTGGGTTAAGGGTGAATATATTGAAAAGGAAAAATAATAAGTTGTTTTTACCCTTCTTCCCCTTCATTCCGTGAATTTCTTGACACACACGCGCACACACACACACACACACACACACATGCGCACATACGCACACGCAAACACATGTGCACACACGTGCACACGTGCACACACGCACACATACGTGCACACATACATGCACATACGCACACGCACACACGCACATACACACACACACATGCGTGTACACACACGCACACACGCACGCACACACACGCACACACTGCCCACTGGGGAAAAGCTCAGCTTTCTCCCTGCTGTTAAGTCCTACACTTGCATTTGCTTTCCATCTTCCCAACATACATTGACGTTTCCTGCTGTGTGATCTCATCTATTCTTTTAAATTATTTTACTGTGTTTCTGAAGGGTATTCCTAAGAGGGGGCAGAGGCAAACACGGGTACAATCCTTCAATAAACAGCAGTCCTGTGTGGTCATTTTCAGAATGGACACTGGAGACGCGATATTTCAAATGACTTCAGAGACAGTGATTTTTGCACTCATTAGTTATTGTTTGGGATTTTAAAAACACCAAGTACACAAGCCTAATTCATTTGCCTTTAATTAACTGGATAATTAATTAAATAGGAAATTGAGATAATATGTGTATAATGTCTTTTTTTTAATTCATTTTTATTGTTAGACTTATTGGGGTGACATCTGTTAGCAAGGTTTCAGGCATACAATTCTACAGTGCGTTGTCAACTTGTGTTATATAATAAGTTCACCACCTAATGTTACTTCTCTTTTTTTTTTTAAAAATAAAAACGGATAATGGGCACTTCTCCAGTTTTGCCACCTGAGTGGCCAGCTCGTTTGCTTTCATCGGTGGTTAGGACTCCTGCCTGAGTCAGGCCAGGGGGTGGCGTGGTACCTCGGCAGGATGTGGAAAAGGGAAGTGGGCCGCTGAGCCAGATGAACGTTAGCTTCTCCACAGCTCCGAGGTCCTATGACTCTGTCTAAGGTCTATTTGCAATGTCACTGTGCTTCTGGGTCAAGCATGACGGTCTCATCGCCCCAGGCTCCCTACTGAAGTTCCCGAATAGCTTTATGTGACTTTTAGAAATTTATTTTGACTCCTTTCCTAAAGGTCAGTTGAGAGAAATTGGGCTTGGGCTCTGCTGGGGACAGGTGACTGATATTATTACTACGAATAATTTACACTTCTGGGGCTTTAGTACTGACGAATATCAGAAGGCAGCGCAGATCTGATAGGCCACGTCCTGTATTCATCACATCTCTGAGAGCTCAGATTTCGGGGCAAACTTGAGGAACTCGGTTGTAAGCACATGTGACCATTAGGGGGAGCCTACACCTCGTGAGAGCGTGAGTCCCCGGCAAGGCAGGGCGAACAGCAGCAGAGCGTGGTCTTTTATTCAGATTTTCATTTTACTAATTCAGAAAATACTATGCCTGGGAAATGACATGGCTATTTCTGGAGGGTTTGTGAACAAACCCATAAACCCTACAGGGATTCTTGTGGAACAAATGGTTAAATTTACTCCTATTAGTAATGATTATAAATATTTATGCTGACTTCTATAACATTAGTTACAACTAACAAAATATTTGCTAATAATAACTTAATTATTAGTAGTATTATAATCATATCAATCATCTGTTTTCAGGAGAGCAGAGAGATAGGTGTGACAGGCTCTGTGTGGGGACACATAGAGAAGCAGGACGCGCTTTGCAGTGGAGACAGGAGGTGGTCCCGAGGAGGAGAGCCAATGTGGCCGCGGCCGCCCTCCTGCTCCACGGGTCTGAGGGGGGTGGGCCCCAGCACGCAGCAAAGGCTCTGCACGGACACGGGTCTGCTTGTTTTTACTTAGTCAGCCTTGTCTTCGGTGAGAGCATTCCTGAGTTTAGCTCCTCACACTCAGATCCATGGAAAAGGGATGGGCAGACAGGGCAGCAGAGGGCCGGCACTGAAGAGCCGGGAGGTCAGCAGCGTCTAGGACTGGCTCAGCACACAGACACCGTGGACTGGTGCTCTGCTGGATTGTTCTTGTTTCAGAAGGGAGATGAGGGACCCATCTGCTCTGACGCGTGGAGCCGAGGTGGGTTGTAGCTGACGATGTGCATTTATCCAGTTGATTTTCTTCCAACTGGCCCGAGTCCTAGTGACAGGAGAGTCTGGGAGTGCTCCTCCTGGGCTATGAGGCTGGTAAACTGAGGGGCTGTCCCTACCTTCTGACTCCTGGCCTCCTCTGCAGGGGACCAAGCCGGCCTGTGACGGCAGCATGCTCCTTCTTTGGTGAAACCCAGTGCTGCGGGGACTTTTGGGTCACCTGGGGTGATCCGTCAGCTCCACAGGCCGGCTTGGCTGGAATTCCAACTGGTGCCCATCTGCTGACTTGCATATAGGTCTCAAGTATAAAACCATTCTTAATAAGGAATCCTTTTTAAAAAACCAAATCCTTATTGACAAATTGGGATTAGCCTTTTTCCTATTTTGTTTTTTAATAGACACCATCTCAATGTTCAAAGTAGGGAAGGGAAATGAAAGGTAGATTTGGAACTGGAGGAGGGATACTTTCCTTAAACTCGATTCGGCCAAAGGTAGTATCAGTGGAGGGAAGAGTCTTGGCCTAGGAGAAGACTGGGTGACCTCAGGGAAAGATTTCACATTCAAGCCCAAGCCCTGCAGCCTCTCCCTTCCCCTGCCCTCTCCTGTTTGGATGGCTCCCCCTCCTCTGCCCCGAAGCTCTCTCCACGTGGCAGGCACAATGTCCATTCTGTATTTAGGTCTCAGTTTATAGATACGATATTACTTCCTCTGGGAGGCTTTGCTGACCACCCCTTCCTGCCAAACACTCCCGTCAACTATTTCCCCACAGGCAATCTGGTTTATGAGGCCATGACAGCAGGGGTGGGGTATTATACTGGGGTGCCAAAAAATGTATACACATTTTAAGAGATGTTATCTATGTATTGTGTTTTGAAGTTGCATCGAATTATGGTAGCGATGTGTAGTATGATGTTCGCTCAAGAGATGGAGTTAATCAAATGAATGCTGGTGTCACCACGCGACAGGCAGGACAGTCAAAGACAATGACAGAAGCACAGTTGTTGTTCGAGGAGCACAAGACCCTTTGCCAGAACAATGGATAGGACAAAGAGGTGTGGTTGAGGGTTCCCCACGTTCTCCTGACTTAACACCCCTTGACTTCTACCTATGGGGGACCGTAAAGGATGTGGTGTACATAGGAAACTGGCTACATTGGCGATGCTTCAGGAAGAAATTGGACCGGCATGAGCAGCGATACAAGTGGGCACTTTGGTCAGTGCTGCTCAGGCAGTAGTTCACTGTAATCAGAAGGGTCTGGACACTGATGGTAACCACTTTGAGCACCTCTTGTCATTGTAGAAGTCAAATGTGACTCGTATTCATCTTTTGTTATCGATATATATTAACTATTACAATTTTAATATGGTTTTTTCCTTGCTTAAAATCTGTATACATTTTTTTGGCACCGTCCGTACATTCAGCCTCTAACACAATGCCTGGTCTATGATGAGTAGGCCGACCAGACGTCAGGTTTTAAATGGAACAGAAAACAATGGGACTGTCCCATTTCAAATGGTACGTGTGGTCAGCCTAGTCTCACTGGGCTACATTCCAGGGCTCAGTAAGCGGATGATACGTACAATTTGAAACAGGACAGTACCATTGTTTTCTGTCCTGTTTAAAACAGGACGTCTGGTCCCCCTAACTGGGTGCTCAGTAAAGGAATACAGGTTGAAAATAATCACTGTTCACGTTGCTCACCTTACTTTCCCATAAGATCTTGTTTCGTTTACAGTTCTGTTTCTATCTCCCAGTACAGCAGTTTTCATATTTTTCAACGTGTATATTGCTTCTGAATCCAAGTAAATTAAAAGATGCTGATGAATGGGCACCAAGTCTATTCTTCCCTGAACTCTCTCTGTCATCAAGCATGGAACTTTAAACCTTATAAGGGGTGTTATAAATGCTTTCTGATCTATTTAGTGGGTGGATAAGACTCTGACCGTGATTAGCTAGGTCTTTCTCGTGTTTCCCCATCCTCATCAGCTCTCTGTGATTTACTCCCCTTTCCCCATGGTCTACCCTTTCTTGGCCTCAGATCATTCAGCCAAAAGAGGGAAAAGATAATTAAGTCTACTCACAAAGTGTCCTCTTTAGGACTTTAAAAAGCCAGTTTAAACATCCCAGAATCTCTTACAAGGGTCCTGAGGCTCAGCAGTTACCCCCTTAATTCTGAATGATAGAACCAACCTAGCAGGTTGGTTATAAGAGCTCTTTGCCTCAGTTTTCCCATCTGTATAATGGGGCTAATAATGCCTGCCTCCTACCTTCTCCATAGGAACGTGGTGAAGTAATATCGTAACGTGTATTGTAGTCCTCAGATAAAAGGTACCATATAAATACCACATGCTGTCAGAAGTCCTTGACCTATGGAACATCATGGAAACTTTATTGCTTATGGTGTTCACAGCAAGATGGATGAAAAGACAGGGGGTTGCACCCAGGGACTCATTGGCGCTGGGACCTGGCAGCTGCCCGTGAGAATTAGAATCTGTACATGAAGCAAGGGCTTAAAAGCAGTTTGGCAGTGATCCCAGAATGCTTTAAAAATGGAGAAGGTCCAAGATGGCCAATTAGGTAAATGCCATGCCTGCTGCCTTCTAGGATCACATCAAAATTACAACTAAATTACAGAACAATCAACCTCAGGAAGTATCTGAAGATTCATTAAACAGAATCCCTAAAACTAAGGATATAAAGAAAAGGTCACATCAAGTCTGGTAGGAGGGGTGGAGACGCAAAACAGGCTGACCCCTAACCCAGAGATAGTGGTTGAACACCAGGAGGGACACCTTGGTGGCGGAGGTCCCCCCTGAAGAGGAAGGGATATAAGCTCCACATCGGGCTTCCCAGCCTAGGGGTCCTCTGCTGGGAAGAGAGGCTTCACAACATCTGGCCGAGAAAAATCAGTGCGTACTCTGCCTGTCCATTCCGGTAAGACGGAACACTGCTGGAAACCATTCGTCCTCTTCAAGGGCAGCACACAGACTCACTAACTTGAAAACACTCACCTGGGCTTTTGACTCTCCACCTTGCAATATAAAAATATTTGTATCTCACCTTCTATCATTTGAATTTCCACATTGTCAAGACTGACAATATTTAAACTCTGTTCCAAAACCATAACTGTATTCTGTGCTTTGTCTATGGGTTTAGTTTCAGAGCTAAAGATCATTGTTGCTGTTTAATGCAGAACCTGATTTTGTACTATGATTATATTCCCTCTTGTACAGCTTTGCATTTTCCCCGTAGTCTCTAATTGCTCTCTTTTTCTGGAACTGTTTGCTTTTATTACATCCTTAATTTATTCTCAAATACTTAATTCAAATAGGCATTCTATTAAACATCCTCCACCCATTTTCCTCAGATGCCCCCCACCCTCTGACATACACACTTGGGGCTCCCCATCCTCTCACTGACTACTCTCTAGGTGATGCAGTTATTACTCTGAGACTTTCTCACTGCTTCAGTTTTGGGGGGCCCACACTTTCTTCTTTTTTGGTCTACTTTTTTGGTTGCACATCCTCAACAAATTTCCCAAAAAGGCATATTAAAAAGAACTTCTTAGTTTCGAATGCCTAGAAATGCTTTTGTTCAGCCCTCAATGTAAGTGATAGGTTGGGTAGAGAATTCAAGGTGGAAAATAGTTCTTTTGCCTAGAACTTTGAAGGTCTTATTCCATTGTCTTCTTGTTCCCAGTGTTGCCGAGGAGAAGTCTGGCGCCAGTCTGATTCTTGTTCCTTTGTGGGTGACCTGTTTCCTTCACTCTAAAATCTCATAGGTTCTTCTCTTTTTCCTTCTCACTTTGAAATTTACAGCAATGCGGGTGGGTAAGTGTCTGCTTCATTGTGCTGCAGACGTGGTGGGCCTTTTCAATTAGAAATGCTTTTTTTTAATCTCTGGTAAGTCCTTTCACATAGTTTCTTTGATAATTTTCTTCCCTTTGTTTTTCTGAACTCTCCTTTTTACTCTTACTGGCTGTTACGGGCCAAATTGTATCCGCTGAATTTCATGTGTTGAAACCCTAACCCTTAGTACCTCAGAATGTGACTGTCTTTGGAGATAGGGCCTTTAGAGAGGTGATTTAGTTAAAATGAGATTATACAGGTGAACTGTAATCTAATATAACTGTGTCCTTGCAAGAAGAGAAAATTTGGACACACAGAGAGACACCAGAGGAAATACCATGAGGACACAGCTGGAAGGTGGCCATCTGCAAGCCAAGGAGAGAGGCCTCAGAAGAAACCAAACCTGCCAACACTTTAATCTTAGACTTCTGTTCTCCAAAATCAAAGGAAAATTTCTGCTGTTTAAGCCACCTAGTCTGTGATACTTTGGTAGGATAGAGAAAGAGGGACACTTTCTTGTTAGGAAATCTCATGAGACTCAATGAGATTTGAAGATACTTTGTAACTATCCACAGGAAACCCATCTCTGGACTTGGTTCCAGGTTCAATTACTGACCACTGGATGGACTTTGGTCTGCAATTCATAGTTCATTGCCTCAGTTTCCCCATTTGAGAATAAGCCCCTAGAGACCTGTTTTTTTTTTTTCCTAGATGTGATATGTAATCAACTTTACTTTTCCTCCTCTCCTAAAGTTATTTCTTCCCACAAGCTTCCCTGTCTACTGATATCAATGACAAGGAAGGTAGTAATCGTCATCATCACCACCACCACCATCATCACCTAACAATGACAATGGTAATAATAGCTTACATCTATCAAGTGCTTTGTATACATCAAGAACTCCGCTAAGTGATCATTATTAATACAGCAACACTTTGTGGTAAGTGGTCTCATTACACTATCCACATTTAACACATGAAGAAACGGAGGTGCACAGAGGCTGAGCTGGATTTGCCTAACCCTGGAGCCATGGTTCTCAACTATTATACTCTGATACTTTCCTAACCAACAGGAAGCCAAAGGCTCATGGACCCACATCCTGCTTCTAGCCCAGGACTGCCCAGCTTCAGTGGACAGAGGATTAGAACTACTTGGGGGATTTAGCCTGACACTCGGTTCACAAGTGAGGAAATTGAGGCAAAGAGATTGAGTGACTGAAGTTCATACCTACCAGGGCTGCTTTGTCAACAATGATGTCAAAATACTTTTGGAGTCAATATTAGAGCTCACACACTTGTTGATAATTAACAAAATGTTCTATTCCTATAACATTGATTTCAGTGACAAATAGGTGGGTATTTCCCATTTTATGAAACAAATTAGACTTTTCACATCGGTGTGTTTCATTCAACACTTCAGCAGGCTCCTCATTGCTGTTCCACAGTGTATGCTATTGATGCCATCTGATATAGGAATTTTGTCATTAGCTCCTCTAGTTCCTCTTTAAGTATCATACTGTTTTTGAACTTGGGGCTGGTTTTAGAAGCTTTTTGGAAATATTTATTTATTTGTTTACTGAGGAGTACGAGTTTGAGCCATACCTCTGTGGGGTCTTTTTGTCCCCTCTGCTCTAATGACTAGATTAATCCATTTCTTATTTATTTATTTATTTTTGAATTACAGTTGAGATTCAATATTATTTTATATCAGTTTCAGGTGTTGATTAATTTCTTTAAAAAGGTCACTGGGCTTTGTTTGAACATGAAACAAGAGCATCAGATGACTTTGTAGTTGAGAAGTTCTGTAACAGACAGTGCACTGGGCACTACAGATGAATGGATTGCATATCATTAAATTAACTTTTCATACAGTAAAAGAAGGTACCTTTGTTTTTCAGTCACTGTGGAAAATCATCACATTCAGAGATTCACTTATCCCAGTACAAACTCACAGAAGGCTATAGTTACACTAGCATTCTTTTCATTCTTTATATTTTATGATTTTATGGTGAAATGTCATATTGCTATTATTATTTTAACCATGACTTTAATACTTGAATGAATCATATTTGAGGCCTTGATCCAATTTTCAAATTGGCAGCATAGTATAGCACCATTGTTAACATAAAAGCTGATTTAACAAATGTGGAGAGTAACATGCAAATAATGTAAAATACTTTAGCTGAGACAAACAGTTAATTGAATGCTGGTCAGAATAGGCCAATTTAGTCCTTGTAGGGCATGAGGAACCTTTAAAAATATAATTGTTATTGGAAATGATACGAAATTTCTAACAATAATAATCAATCACTTCCAAATCTGCACAATAATGTAAATTAAAAATTCCATTGCTTTCCCCCTGAAATTACCAAACCATCTGTAGCCAAGCTGATGGACTATTTCCCAACCCCTGTTGTTGGTGGGATCCACTAGAAGAAACAATACTCTAAGGGTTTATTTGGGAGGATCTGTTTGTCTTCTGGGAATTCAACCATGAAAGTTAGTTTCATACATCCCAACATCCTTGTGGTCTTTCACCAATCCATTTCAATTTGTCCTTGTGAAGTCTTATCCCTGACTTAAATCTGTGTCTCATACAGAGGTACAGGTTGGGGGGTTCCAGTCGAAACTGAAATAACACCTTTCTCGGTAATATTGTCTTTGGTACCCATACAGACAAGTATAATCAATACACAGATGATGATAATTGACATATCCTATTTTCAATTATCAGGATAAAGTGTATTATTTAAATGAATTTTACTTTTATTTTACACTCTTTCGATGTGCCTGGAAGAAAATGTATAATGCCTCATATGGCTTGCATTTTATTTCTGTTGGACAGCCTTACTCTAAATAAATTACAATTTCCTAGTTGGTCGCCAGCCTCCAATGACTCCAAGCTTTGCTCCTTCATCTCTCTGTGCCCAAAGTCCTTTCTCAAATGACAATTTTCCATTTAGTGCCTCCTGGTTACCTGTCACATCAAATTACAACCTCCTAGTTTGGAATCAAGACTTCCTCACGATGTCTCTGCTCCACATGGTGACACCTCCCCACAGCCTAGACCTGCCGTGTTCTAGCTAAACACATGCTTTCCCAAGTCCATTTGAGTGTTTTATACTTTTATTTCTTCTCCCGCACTCCTTTCCTCAAATCGCATCATTTCTCTTCTCTAACCCACTGCTTCCACTTCCTTCAAGGTATGTACCAAAATCCAGTGCTTCCAGGAATAGTCCCCAGAATACATCAGCCCTGTGTCCTTTTCCTCACCTCCCAAATTGCTCGGGCCTTTAAGTCCTGCTGTAGCATGGTACCCCCTAATCATTTATCTAACAAATGTTTACTAGGCACCTGATAAATGCCAGGTACTGTGCTAGGTGTTGGGAATATTATGGTGGGCTGGACAGATCTGATAGGGCTTTAAGTCTAGCTTATAATTATTACAAACATAGGAGGGATTTTGAGGCCATCTGATGCAACCCCCTTATCTGATGAAAACCCTTGTTACAGCTGTCTTGGGAAGTACCACTTACACTAATGTGGTCTCTCTCCAGGGATAGGAAACTCATGGGTTAATGTGTCTGACTGCTGTGCGATGCTCTTGTGCAAGCTGTGCCTGTGAGTTGTGTCCCAGCTATCCACCAAGTTCCCACAGAACAGATGCCGTGCTTGCTTCATTTCATATCCCCCAACACTACCTTTTGCAGTGCTTCATAAATGCTCATGAATGAACACCTGATACTATAATAAATCCTAATGCAGAGGCGTATAGACAGGAAGAGAGGGTTTTCATGTACTGATACTTCTTCCTACAGATGTGTTTTATGTGGTGTGAGACCACATCTGGTATGTCACCTTTTATGTCATTTGTGGAAGGGACACACCTTCATCAAAGGCTTCATAGGTCCAAAACATTTTGTAATAAAGTCCCCTTAGTTTTAAAGCAGGCATCTCTCTCTACAGGCAGAGCTGTGGTATTCTACCTAGAAGATTTCTTAGCATTTCTCCATGTCAAAAGCAACCCTTTACAAGGTAGCCTTAGTAGCCTTAACACTCTCTCAAAATCACTGGTTCTCCTATTGGGACTTTTTGTAATTTCTCTCCTATGATTAGTTCCTATTGAACTAATACAGTCTTGGAAGAAAATTTCCCTAGAAATTTCATTTCAAAAACATTCCCCCCAACCTCTAATGCACACACAGTGACACTACCCTTCCAAAATGAGGATGAAATAAAAACATTTTAAAATAAAAGTTAGCAGAGATAATTTCTCACTAGCACACCCACTCTACAAAGAATGCTAAAGGATATTCTTCAGGGGGAGGGAAGTACCAAGACATGGAAGCTTGATTCTGAATTCAGGGGGTCAGCAGGGTTGGTATTTGCTGATGCTTCTTTCCTTAACTTGTAGATGGCTGTCCTCACGTGGTTGTCCCTCTGTGTGTATCTGTATCCTAATCTCCTCTTCTTATAAGAATACCAGTCATATTGGATTGGGACCCACCCTAATGATCTTGTTTCAACTTAATAAACTCTTTCTCCAAATACATTGTGAAGTATTGGGGAGTTTGAACTTCAATATATGAATTTGAGGGTGACACAACTCAGCACATAACCAAGGGCAAAAGCAGACCCATATCCTGTGAAATCCTCAAGGAACCCAAGCCAGGCAGATGTAAGGACAACGTTTTGTCCCCCTGCGTTACACTTTCTTCTGGGGCCCTAGGACCTCTTCGCCGTTTTGCTGATGGATCTCTATCACTTATGTCTTGATTTTTAAAAAACTGGATCTCTGACAAGAAGTGTGCAGTTGAATGTTCATAAATCATAAAACTGTGGATCAAAGAATTTATTTATCTGTTCATGTATTGTCCCTCTCTCCCTCCAACGAATTTCACTGAGAAGAATTTGGTTTTCACTATGTGCAGTCCTTAGCAGAGTTTAAAAGACCTCCATTGTTATCTGCCTGTCATCCAAACTCACTTCTGACCTCCAGGGAGGTCAGAACAGTTACAACACAGTGTGGTGAGTACTATAATAAGCCTCAGGCACCAGTAACAGAATCACAGGCCCAAGAATCAAAGAACCACTAATCATTTATCTAACAAATGTTTACTAGGCACCTGATAAATGCCAGGTACTGTGCTAGGTGTTGGGAATATTATGGTGGGCCGGACAGATCTGAAAGGGCTTTAAGTCTAGCTTATAATTATTACAAACATAGGAGGGATTTTGAGGCCATCTGATGCAACCCCCTTATCTGATGAAAACCCTTGTTACAGCTGTCTTGGGAAGTACCACTTACACTAATGTGGTCTCTCTCCAGGGATAGGAAACTCATGGGTTAATTTATGTCTAATGTTGGACAATTATAAATTTTGGTCATTAGCTTTATCTGATTTGGCTTCATTTAAAGTGTACCTCTCAGTAGAAATTATATATTTCAGAGTTAAAAGGTACCTACTAAAGAAATCTAAACTCATTTTTTTAATGTGACAAAAAAATAGGTATTAATGTTCATTAGAATAAAAGCTCCAGGAGGATAGGAATTTTGTCTTTTGTTTACCACTTCATCCATAGCATTAACCCTAGAATAAACTTTGGTGCATGATAAGCACTCTGTGTGTGTGTGTGTGTGTGTGTTGTGTGTGTCTGTGTCTGTGAATGAGTGAATAATAGTTATCATCTGCCGAGTATAGACTATGTATCAAGCTCTTTACAGAAATTACCTTGTATCTCTTAATAAGATGGGAATATTTCTTCATTCTCATCCTACTGGTGGGTCAACTGATACTTAAATAACTTGCTGAGGCTAACAGACTTAGGTGGTAAAGCCTAGGCAGAAGTTTTTTTAATACCTCTTGTGGCCAGTTGTCATTCTTGCCTGTACTGTGGCGACCTAAGGCGAGTGGGCATTCCATAGGTTTGTCTTCCCTGGCACAGGGCAGGCAAAGGTACATTGAGGACATAGTCAAGCAAATATTTACCACCTCTGTGACACGGCTGAGCCCAGGGGCACTGCGTGGAGACCACTTGTAAGCATGCCACGTGTCTTAAGGATGCTAACACAGCTGGCCAACTCCCTACTTGCTCTCAGATCCATCTTCTGCCTTCATCCCGACATTTCACGAATTCCCTGGTCGACAGGCTTCCTTCTGCCTGGTGAACCCAATAGGATGCATTGCTAGAGGAAGGCAGAAACCAAGGTAATTCTGCCTCTCCTAATCTGCCTTGGGGGGCACTTCCAGTAGTGGCTGTCTCCTCCAAGCCCAAGCTTCTGCAAGATGGCCTCTTACTTTGTGGTCACACCTCTGACAGGTAGCCCACCAGTTCCAGGATCGAGTTCTGACAAAGTTTCCTTCTCCTGTTGTCCAGCGAAGTCCAGGGATGGAGTGTCCTGCTGTTGCTAATCATAAGGTTTCCTCACCATCCCATGTCTGGCCTCTAAGCTCTTTCATCTTCCGTGTAACAAATTCCTTATGTTAAATTTCCTCTGTTGAAAGACTGGATGGTCCTGACTGATAACTTAGTCGAGTCTCCAAGTTTCAATGTCTTAGAACCATTGTTCGTGTGCCTGAAGTCCAGTTGGGTGTTCACTAGGCAGCCTTCCATGTGACCTTGCCTTTCCTTAGGGCCTTGGAACCCTCTCTTGGATGATCTGATGGCACAAGAAGAGTCAAAAATCACAGTTGGGAGAGTTTTCTGGGCCAATCTTGGGAGTGGTATTAAACACTGTTGTCCCTCATTCATTGACCAGAACTTCAAAGGAGAGTGGCAAACGTATTGTTGCTGTGGGTTCCGGAGGAGGCGACAGTTCGAGTAATCAGCTAGTCAGTCTTTACTGCACTGGGATGCTGAGGATCTGGCCAAGTGGGCTTGTGTGTGTGCAGGTTGCTCTGCACTTCTTACCTTTCCCACCGCTCTTCCCATTTTATCTTGTTCATACGTAGTTCAGTCAAAAGACCCTTACTGACACCTAGTACGAGGTGATGCCTACTCTCTGGAGATAGCGATGAAGTATATAAGAATATGCTTTTAACCAACCAATCAGACCACAGTATGCCCCTTCAGGTCTCAGAAATTGGTACCTGGACATAGCCATGGGCAGACTAGGGATGGCTAAACATTCTTTCATGCACTCCGTCAATGAAGGTAAGCATTTGCTCCCCGGTGCATTGATGTGGTGTGTAGCTTCTGCTACTCAAAGACTGGATCACATCCATCAGCAACATCAGCAACATCTGGGAGTTTGTTAGAAATGCCGAGTTTCAGGCTCCAGCCCAGCTGTACTGAAGCAGAATCTGCAATTTAATAAGATTCCCCAGGTGATCCGTATGTGCAGTGAAGTCTGGGAATCATGTGTGTAATTTGTAAAGTTAATACTTTGCTCAGCTGGTGTCACAGGCTTCTATGTGGGACACGCTCCGTGCTGTTTCCTGGCTCAGGGAGATCTTGTCTGAGCCCCCATGGAGTGAACTCATTCGGCTCTACCTGTGAGATGAGCTAAGAAATTGTACAGCTGAAACATAATCTTGGTATTTCTAACGATAGAGAGAAGAAAGAATGACAGGAAGAAAAAAATAACTGAAAGAATGAAAGAAACAAAAGAAAGGAAAGAAAGGAAAAGAAAAAAGGAAAGGAGGAAGGCAGGAAGGCCGGAAGGCAGGAAGGAAGGCAGGAAGGAAGGCAGGACGGACGGACGGAGACGTTTACCTACATAGAGTGGCCTCCGGGCCAGAAGCGGCCGGGCCGTTCAGGGGTGGAACTCCCGGGTAGCTCGTCACTGTGCGGCAGCCCCTGGGAACCGCCTGCCCCCGGCAGACTGGGGCCGTGGGCAATGCGCCCGTTCTTAGCGAGCTGAAACAGTCCACCTCTGATTTTAATTCCTGTTGCTCTGCCTGTATGAATATTCCTATTTCTCCTTAAAACTGGGCTTAAATGCCAACTCTTCTGTGATTTCTTGGATCCAAAGCTGACCCCAGGCCTTCAGTAGGCCTTTAGACTGACATTCTAGGGCATGAAGCTATGATCACCTCCTACTGCCAGCACCCTCCCTCCCTCCTGTAGTCCAGGCTGGCCGCTTGCTCTCCTCCCAAGGAGTACGGCGCCAACCAGCTCATCAGGCAAAAGCGTCACACCGAGGTGCTGTGGGGAGGCATTAAGAGGGGGTCAGGTGTTTTAACAGAGGCCTTCTGGCATCCTCAATGACATCCAGGAAGAACTCGTAGGAAGGCTTCTGTCCAGGCAGAGAGTAGCAGCCAGAAGAGTAGCAGAGAATTCCATTTCTTTGCTGCTGGGGCAGCCACACTCTCTGCTTGTATGCAGGGCTTTGTCACATGCAAAATTAATTTGGCAAAGATGGTTCTTTCTAGGTCTGGGTCTCCCCCAAGCAACATAGGGCAATAATACCTTTATCCTATGGCTATGTGCATCAAGGGTGGGGCAATCTCTACAAACGGTAGCTCTCAACCCAGGGGATGGGGTGGGGATGAGGCAGGTGTGTGTGTGTGTGTGTGTGTGTGTGTGTGTGTGTGTGTGTGCATGCACACATGTGCTCGCATGGAGGTGTACTCCAAATCTTACAGGCTGAGCAGAAGGACTTGTATATTTTGAGGAAGATTCCTTGGTGTTTTTATCATTCATTTACCCATTGGTAACTGCCTTGCACAAATCAGTTTTTCTCATTCATTGATTCGTTCATTCATACAGCAAACACCTCATGTTGTGCTGCACGTGCAGAGATGATTAAAACAGTTCCTACCCTCTAAGTTATTTATGAGCTAGTCCAACCCTTGCCTGTCCTGCCCCCACCCCACTTCTAGCCACCCTGGGAAGACTCCGTAGCCTCCCTCCCCTTTAAAAAAAATGAGCAGACTTTATTACCTTTCAGCAGTTTCAGGTTTGCAGAAAAACTGGGCAGAAAGTACGGGAGTTCCCGTGTACTGGCTCACTCCCCACCCAGTTTCTCCTGTTATCAACGCCTCGCATCAGTATGATGTATTTGTCACAGGTGACGAGCCAATGTTGATACGTCATTATGAATTAATGCCCACAGTTTATATTAGGGTTCATTCTTGGTGTATGTTGTATGGGTTTTGACAAATGTACCCTGACATATACCCACCATACATACACACGGCCACCGTATTGGTGTCATGTACTGTAGTGTCACTGCCCTAAAAATGCCCTGTCTGCGGCCCCCGGGGCTCATGCCGTTCATCATGGGGTCTGCCTCCAGGCCTCCCCTGCCCGGGGCCACAATAAGGTGAGGCCACACTCACTGGGGTTGACATCGAGGTGCAGCATGTACTCAGGTTACCTGCCCCACCCTGGGTCTTGCCCGACGTACCACCCAGACAACCCCCACATCTCCACCATACTTGGCAGAAATCGCCCTGTGAACTTGGAAAGATCCAGAAGGAGAGGCCGTGTCTCCAGGCTCAGAAAGTGACCGAGAATCCAGCTGGCCAACTGGGCAATTTCATTTCCTGCAGCTTGGGGGGAATTTCCCAAGAAATGCCAGGATTTTAGAAATGGCTTTCCTTTCACCTTGATGACTCAGTCCTCCTGAGGCAGCCTGGGTCCTTTCATGGAGCGTTTGGGGGATGTAATCTTAGGGGTGCTACGATGCATCTCTGTAGTAATAATTTGTGGGTGCACAGGGTACACGAGGCAGGTGCAGGGCCAGTTTAGTGAGCTCAACAGTGAAGCTGAAGATTAACCGAGTTTGGAGGAGGCGAGAAGCTGTGCGTTGCCCGGGCTCCATGGGCGGCTGCTCATCGGGCGTTAGCAAACCTGTGCTTGGAACGAACCCTAACCATGTAGTTCGTGTTTTATCTTTAGCATCATACATCCAGGAAGGCAGCAGCCGACTGTAGTCCTTCCAGTTTGTAAAATCTTAGATTCTATCTGAACCTAGGAGGACACAGATCTTGGGAAGGCAGTAATAAACAAAGATTCCTCATGGTTGGCAGGGTCGCCCCAGGTGACAGTCCAGGAGGCCGGGACTATCCCCAGTTCTCCTTGAAGTGCTTTTGACGATGCTCCTCCCCCATTCCAGGTCCCCGTGAGCTGCCTCCTGATCCTGTCTGGGTGCCTCTGTCACATGGCTCTCCTGGCATCAGGCACTGCCCCATCGTGGAGATTGTCATAACCTATTGCCACTGCCTCCTTACTTGTCCATAGGCCCCACTGGACTGCAAGCTCCTTATTTACTCCCCGAGGTCTGCACAGCCCCTGCAACCAAGTCAGCCAAGTGTACAGGCCAGTTGAGCTAATGAATGAAATGAGTGGTCATGGGGGCTCCCCAGACGGCGTCGCGTTGCGAAACAAGCCTCAGTGCGATGCGCACCTCTTCCTTCTGCAGCACGTGCTCAGTCTGTTTGGTCACTGGGTCCCGTCAACCTTAATCCTAAAACACCACTGAAACCCTCCTCGTTTCCTTGTCCCTACCGGAGTGAAGATTCTGGGCACCTCTTATCCAGGTTGCCAGAGAAAATACAGGGTGCCCAGTTCCATCTGAGTGTCAGAGAAACAACAAATAATTTCTTAGTATGACAGAAGCAAGTCCCAAATATTGCACGGGGCCTACCTGTGCTAAAGAGTATTCACTGTTTATATGAATTTCAAATGGAATTGGGTGGTCTTGTCTTTTAAACAATAAATATACATAATACACATAAAATTTACCTTTTGGGCCATTTTCAAGTGTACAGTTTGGTGGCGAGAAGTACATGCACAATTGTGCAACCATCACCAGTACGCATTTGCAGAACTCTTCGTCATCCCCAATAGGAACGGTGCTCACTATAAAGTCACTCCCACGTCCCCCAGGAACATCGATTACACTTCCTGTCTCTACAAATTTGCATATCCCAGGTGCCTTAGTAGGTGCAGTCCTACAATATTTGTCCTCTTGAGTCTGGCTTATTTCATTCAGCATCATGTTTTCAAGGTTCATCCGTGTCAGACCATGTGTCAGAAGTTCATTTCTCTTCAAGGCTGAACAATATTCCATTGTTCGTATTTACGTTTGTTCATCCGTCCATTGATGAGCATCTGGGTTGTTCCACCTTTTGGCTATCGTGAATAATGCTGCTATGGACACTGGTGGATGAGTATCTGTTAAGTCCCTGCTTTCATTCATTTGGGTCTGTACTTAGAATAATTGCTAGGTCTCAGGGTAACTCTAACTTTTTGGGGAACCGTTAAACTGTTCGCACAGGAGCCACGTCATTTTATTTTTCGACCAGCAATTCATCAGGATTCCAGTTTCTCCACATCTTCAGCAACTCTTTCTCCATTCTTAAAAAAACACATACAATATAGCCATCCTAATGAGGGTGAAGAGATAGCTCCTGTTTTTTCCTATTTTATTACTGATCACATTGCGGTAGGGACATGTAGCATTAGAGAGATGGGGGGGTGCATGGCACCCCGCAGGCTGCAGCTCATCACGGATGACTTGGAAATGGGCCCAGCCCCTGAGGACCACCTAAGCTCAGGTCAAGGCTCCACATCACAGCCAGGAATAAATTCCTGGCCTCATAGTCCTTTCTTTCCCATCCTTCTCCGCTTGATTTAGGTCTCTAACAAAGCATTTGATAGGCATCTCTCGAGGAGATTTCCCCACCACCTGCCACAGACGTGATGCAACCAATACCCGATCTTTCCTAAATGGGGGCTTCAACGTTTAGCAGCCCGAGAAACTTGCCTTGATGTCCTTTGGCTCTGGTTTGCACAGAATCTCTCACAGCAGGTTCTTGAATAACATCGTTTCATAAATGTCATTTTGTTACCAAGTGATGAGAAAAAAAAGAAACTGATTCCCGGCCAGGGTCACCGTGCGTGTGGAGTTTGCACGTTCTGTGTGGGTTTTCTCACATTACACGTGCACATTGTGTTAACCGGCATGTCTACACGGCCCCAGCCTGAGTGTGGGCGTGGGTTGTGTTAACCGGCATGTCTACACGGCCCCAGCCTGAGTGTGGGCGTGGGTTGTGTTAACCGGCATGTCTACACGGCCCCAGCCTGAGTGTGGGCGTGGGTTGTGTTAACCGGCATGTCTACACGGCCCCAGCCTGAGTGTGGGTGTGGGTTGTGTTAACCGGCATGTCTACACGGCCCCAG